>VOPJ01000020.1:0-89551 GCA_014673585.1 Semibalanus balanoides
TTTAACTATCATTTAAATGGCTAAACAGCCTCAACTTCGACTGGAAAGCAATCATAACTAGATCACTAACTATAGATTCCAAACATTTAATAATGAACATGTACTTTATATCCTCCACATTGATGTGATTAACTCTTCAAACCGAAATTTTGTTCTTAGAAAAACTGTGTAACAGAAAAAATCGAATTCCTCAGGAAAAGTTGGGGGGGGGGGGGCGACGCCCCCCCGCGAAAAAAGTTTTTGGGGGGGGGGCACTGCCCCCTCTGCCCCCCCGGTTCCTGCGTCCTTGAATGGCTATCTCAACTAAAATATAATGTTAATGTGGCAGTGTGGCTATCTCAACTTTAATGGCTATCTCAACTCAAATATAATGTTAAGGTGACAGTGTCCCTTAAAATGCATTTTAATAGACGGCAGCTACAGCAACTTTCTACTTTGAACATCGTCATTAGGTAATACCTAACCCGATACGAAACTTTAATTTTCGCAAAATGTGCGAAATGGATCAATGATTAGTTATGCCAAATTTGTCGGCGCTACGCGCCGCCGTTTTTTCGTTATCTTGAGGAAAAAACAGGAGGAGGGGGGGGGGTGTTCAAACATCCCCCCCAGTGGGGCGCGGGTTAAAGGTCAAACAAGATCACGAAGGTCAAATCGGGCCAAATGTCACCATTTTGGGGATTTGATCTCTGTGACGTCACAGGTCAACAGCAATATGTCTGAAGTTCTGTTTGGGGATGAAAATAGATATTGGCTATCAAATGGCGTTTGAATCGTCCCGATTTGACTGTTTGTTCCAAATATATCTCTTCGCCGACCTCGATTTTGGCCGCCAGTTTGGAATTAAAATCCATATAGCTCAAAAATTGACCGACCGATTTCGACTTTTGTTACGTTTAAGCGATCTGCCATAGGTTGCCCGTAAATGTGCTCAAAACACACTTTCCCTGCGCCACTTCGTTTGCGAGATATTCACGAAAAACATGTGGGAGGGGCACAAAAGTGCCCCCTCCAGTGCGCGTGTTAACCCGTGCACCAGACGGGGGCGAATATCCCCCCCCCCGGAGGTTTTCCCAGAGTAGCGGGACAACGGCGGCGCGTAACCGCACAACTGTTTTGGCATCAATTACCCACACTTTGTCAAAGTTTTTATCTCCTTACCTTCAAGGTCACGTCGTCAGATTGCATTGAATGACCTGACCTCAAGTCACGTTTTTTAAGTTTGACACCATGCCGAAACCACAGTGGTGAACCAAACAGTTTTAAACTCACATTGTGCAATAAGAACATATGTATCTAACGTGTAACTATTTTTCTATCGGTGATATGAAGTCATGTCAATTTCGTGACCTCCCATTATAAGTCTAGTATAGGATAAAATTAAAATGCAAACCGATTGAGGAAATCAAGCTAAGTATTGGTCAGTTTCCATCAATATCACTATTTCGGAGCTAAGCAGAATAATGCATGTTGTAATTTTCTTCCGTGACCTCTTTGAGGTCAAATCCAATGTGCCTGAAGGGCATATGGTTTTGTACAATAACTCATCTTCTACGGGAGGCAGAGTGATAGGGTCTTCACCATTTTTGTATTCTCTTATCGACCTTTATCAAGTGATATAAAGTTTGACTTGACCTTGACAAGACCTCAGGTCAGGTCAGGCCATTTTGTCTTAACCTAACTAGGTCATTAGATATATGATTTGATGTGCCGTGATGAGAGAAACGCGATAATGGCAAAAGCACTGCTCTAGTTTTTTTACATACAAAGCTATAAGCAAAACACGTTTTCCGTGAAATTAAGCATTTTGACCTTTGCTGACCCCTGGAGCCTGAATCATTGACCCCATCGCAAATCTGAGGGAACGATACAGATTAGTTTTTTCAATGGCATTTCATTGCTTTTCACGGAATTCTCTTTGCTATGTTAGTTAATGAGCTAGCCCGGATTTTGTGAAGCAGTGCTGCATTTACTCGAAATATGGGACAATCTTGACCTGTTTTGACCTCTGGTGACCACAATATTGACCTATTAAAAAATAATCCAGGTATTTTATCTATGTAGTACTCGTCACGGCCTACCTAACACAGTCTTCTGCTTCTCGCTAAGTTGCGTAGTTTTCGAGATCTCTGGAGGGCGGTTATCCGCCCCCCCCGTCGATTCTAAGTTGGCTCAGGCCCCCGCCGGTGCGTTGGTTAAAGGGAACAGTTCAGTTTTGCAATGGGGTTTGAGTTGAGACAGCCAAGTTGTTCCTCATACCCGAAAATGACTTGATAAGTGTTCACATCTTCATAGAAACCACCTAATTAATGTATATTCAATTATAAAAGTCGGGGACTGGGATACTATGTAATTCCAATCGCTGATTGGATGATTTTGGCTGATATGTAGTCTTCTGATATGAGGCAAGTCTTCAAATATAAATATATGGTGAAAAATGAAAAAGAATGTTTTACATGTTGTATCAATCCAATTATTTCATTATCATGTCATCACATGCCCTTTTTGATGAACAGGATGACATTTTTAGTCAGTGACCTTTTAGAAGGTCATTCAAGGTCACGAACACCTTTTTATCAATAACTCGCGACAGGACCATTATAGAGACTCGCAAATGATCTAAAAATGTTTTTCTCGTCAATATTCATCTTTTGATATGCAGCTTAATCGATTTATGTCAGCTTGAACTTGACCTTGACCTTGACCCGGGGTCAAATTTTCGATTTGACAAAATTTACATGATTCGAACCGCAATGACGAGAGAAACACGATGGTGTCAAAGTTAGTGGCTCTATATGTTTTAGATAAACAGTTATTAACGAACAAATATCTGCTGAAAAACAGTTTTTTAACATTTATTGACCTGTACATGAGTGAGTGTACAGCCCAAACCATTCATATTCGCGAAAGACAATTAAAACAGCTTAACAGTGTTTTTTTCGGATTCCTCCTAGCTGCCATAGTTTCTGAGATAATGACAAGGTTTGCTGAAAATATCATGTTTTGACAAATATGATTTTTGATGACGTCATTTGACCTTGAAGATAGTCATCCAAGGTCATCCAAATTTTAAGAAATACATTTCATTGTCGACCCTAACCACATACCAAGTTTCATGTTTATAGCTCTTATTGCAGCCGAGATCTGAAGGGGGGCTGGATAAGCCCCCCCCGACAGATTCGTATACTTTGCATCCCTCCAGGAATAGGGTTAACAGCAGAGTAACGAGGTTCGCTCTGTTCGAATTGACAGATCCCCGCGATATGTCCGAACGAGGGACGGACGGGCCCCAGCCGGACCTGTCAACTCTTCAGCTGCGTGTGACGGCCGGATCTGTCAACTCTGCAGCTGACGTTAATAGCCTCGTGTGTCGGGAAATGTCACCGACGCAGTATATAGCCGCGCATCAGGCGGCTTCATGGCGCTAGAGCGAACATGAAACGCATCGGGACCACAGCGATCCTCCTGGCTGCGCTGCTTTCAGCAGCGTGGGCCCTGAAAAAACGTAAGTAGCCACTCTGAGTACAGTAGTCTATCCTCTAACCAAGACGATCGCTTATCTCGTCATCGTACTATCAATTGAGAAGGAACGCAATGCTATAATAATGCTACCAAAATTCAATGTCAGTGCTTCCGCTATGTAAAGAAGTGTACCTATAGCCTACCTAACGGTAGTTCAAAGGATTTAATTGTATAATTTGTACATCGGAGAGCGATTTGCAGTTAAAAAACACATGCTTACAATATATTGTACATTTGAGTTATTCCTTGGTAGTTGATGCCATTGTTCGCCCATTTTGTGATATTTGGCAATTGAAACATACAAGTATATCAGAACTAGCATGCGAGGACGGATTCAGGAAGACAAACAAGTTTGCTTGTGGGGCAAACCCCCAAAATTTCACTCATTGTCAAAACTTACCTGATTTCTATGTGTGTGATAGAAATCAGGTAAGTTCTTCCAACCAGATATCATCGCGCCTGAACTATTGCTAAATTGCGTCACGACCATTCAGAGAGCAGAATTGTAAATTACGTAAATATACTTTAATTAAAATACGTAAATATACTAAATATACGTAAATATACTGTGTCAATGTGGCCGATTTTAGGCGTTTTGGGAGTTGGGACGCATGGTCCCTTTGTCCTCCATTGCATCCTCCAGTATCTTGTATAACAGTCATAGCTGCATAAGCTTTGTGTTTAACCCGCGCCGTGCGGGCGCTCGGTGTCTGATGTGGGTTGCAATGGCAAGCACAAATTTCATTTGGATTCTGAAATAAATTGCGTTGGATGATTTTTTTCTGAACAAGGCAGCCTACCGACCTTTGACGGTTCGGAAATAATTTTGCTTTACATGTCTGTCGTTCGGGTATACTTAAAGGGACACTGTCACCTTAACATTATATTTGAGTTGAGATAGCCATTTTGGCTGCTTGGCATTGGAATTATGTATGGCAGTAGTTAAAAACACCATGAGGTCGAATCACAACAGAGAAATTCGAGTTTGATTTTGACATCTTGTAACAATTCCCAGTCCCCAATGTATTTTATTGGGACCCTGATTCGATGTCATTGTCCTCACTTTGCTAAATATTTCATTACAGTCGACTTGTTTTGCGTTCGGCAATACAATTAAGCCCATGACACTAAGTCATATTTATGGCAGCAGAGCGAAAGTTTTTTTTTTATTCCCACAAGAATCCTTCATTATGATCGATCAATCAGACCAAATATACAAAAACGTGGTTTTTATAAAAAATTAGGACTTTTGTGAGAAACGAATGTCATAATCGTGTTCAGCAGCAGTTACTTCATATTTTGCACCACAAATGGCGTACATTTGAGAATTTTTTGGAAGGTGGCAGTGTCTCTTTAATTTGTATTATATTTATTGGACTTGTATTTCTTCAGTTACGCATCTGAAGTGCTTATTCGACTTCAATATTCTCATATTTGTTGAATTGTATTGATTTTAGAAGACAACAGATGCAAATCTAACAATACTGTTGAGAAATACCTACTGCATACAATATATACAAATGTGGCGCAGTATGTATCTATCCGATTACTAGTAAACAGTCGTGTGTAAGGTGTGACCCCTTTACGCTGCATGCAGTTATTCAAGCATGCATTTGTATCAGAGACTATCATAGATGCCCAAACTCCGAAAGCCCCAACCCAGCCGAAACCGCAGTGAAGAGCCAAATAACCCAGCACGCCGAGACCAGACCATCCGTCAGGAAATTCATAACTGAGTTGATACCCCATGCCCAAATTGGGGCCCCTATTCAGATAAAGGCGATTAATTAATTTTCCACATTCTCACCATTGTGCTCTTGGCAAATTTGACTCTTCATAATATTAACGATAAATAATATTGGCCTGTGTGCTGCTGTCTGATTTAACATATCGAACACTTTGCGGTCCAACATTTATCATCGGAATCAAAACCTAGGATCAAGACACATGGTTTTTACAAATCTTACTTGCTATTAATCATCATGATTATTGTTGTCATATAATTGCCAAATTATATTGTTTAAGTGTCCTATAATCATATAAGAACAAAAATATTTACCTGGTTAAACATCTGGTTTGGTCCTAGTAAGAAAATAACTCTAGCGACATTATTCAAAAATTTGCCAAAGCCCTGCCCGCCTCCAGTAACCCATGAAAAGTAAAAATGCATACCAACCCAGACATTTGGAAGAATTGAGTGGGCACCCATGGGTGCACCCAGCCCATGATAGTCCCTGATTTGTAGTAAGTTATTATTTGAAACAAGCCGAAACTATGTCCAAGTGAACCATGTCCAATGTCCAAGTGTGAACCAAGTCTATGACACGTTTCAAGGCTCATCACTAACTTGACTTAACCTGTCATTGGGTACATGCTTGTTGGTGATGATTTACACAAGGTCTAGTACTCAGTACTCACTTCAACTCACCTTTGATCGAATCGATTAGACGATCAAACTAATATCAGTACGTATTACTGAAAAGATCGCATGACGATAGAGTCTAAAGCGACTTTTACTGGAAGCGGGTGACTGAGCGATCTTGGTTTCCATCACAGTATTTAGGTATGTCAAGCTAAAAAACAAAATGAATTTAAAGCGTACCTTATATAACAAGATGCATATTTTCTGAGATGTCAAATGGCCCGTGAAAACAGAAATATCACCAAGCTTAACCCGCGCTTGACCGGGAGGAAATATTGCCCACTGTAGTTTATTTGCGATAACTTACAAACTGTGTAAGATATCAAACAGAAACTTTGAGCACCTTCCTGCACATCAATTGTAAATCGATTGGAAAAACTTGGAAGTGTTTCATTTTTTGGGGGTGTAGATATACACCATTTTGTGACGTCATATTTCTTAAATTTAGCGACAAAATCAATCAAGTTTTAAGCAGGCAGCTGTAAAATGATTACATTTTATTATAAACTAAACCCCCAAAACGAAAGATAGTTACATGTAGTATAAAATTGTAATCTCAAAAAATTCAAAAATTGTTTTTTACCCATTTTTTTACAGAAAATATAACACATGTTTTATATAAAAACAAGATTATATGTGAAATAATGGTGTTAAAGCAACTGGCAACATATAACCAAAATTTCAAAATAATATCATGATTTTTACTTAGTTTTACTTAGCTTTCAAGCACAACGAAATATGCTCGAATTAAGCAATAAAATCAACAAAACTTGGAAAAGCAGTGAAAAGGGAAAAATTGAAAGATAAATTGGAATGGATCAAATCAGACAGACATATAACTGTTCTAAAACAAAAACAAGAAATCTCAAAATCTTGATTTTTTTTACACACATTTTTACGATGTTTTTTGCCAAAATATTAAAAACTAGAGATTTATGTGAAAGCAGTGTTACAACAACAAAAAAACATGTTTAAAATGAAGAACACTATTCTCACTAAGAAGGCCTAAGAATGGTAACTGATCACGTTTTTTTTAACAAGATACAGACAAATAAATGTCAGCATTGTATTTCTGAGATAAAACTGGTCTAAATGCATTATTTTTTGGTAAGCTTTATTATTGACAAAAATGATCTCATTTGACCTGAATTTAAACTCAGCCTGACAACAACTTCATTTAATTGAGCTTAGATGGTGCCTTGATTATCACTATCGATTTATACGTATAAAACAGCCCATAACACATGTGTTGCATGATTTTTTTCTCGGATATTGACCTTTTGTGACCTGATCTTGACATTGAACTTTGCAAAAAATATCTTTTTTGCTCATGCGGGATGTGTATCATACCTTTGGGAGCATTTTGGGCGAATATGGTTGCAATCAAAGGCTCCGGATGGAAAGTATGGTCCATAATATCAAATGTCTCGATTTTGACATTTTACCCACCCTTGACCTAATATCGACCTCAATTAAAAAATGCGAGTATGGTTGAGATGCGTCTTAAAGAGAGATTTCGAACGCCGCCTTGCGCGTCTCGCTACGATCATCGGTTCTGGAGATAACGAGGGGGAGAGGGGCACTATTTGCCCCCGGTCAATTGCGTTGGGATAAGACCCAGGTCAAACGCGGGTTAAAGTCTATAAAAACCAATCGGAGAAAAATACGTATAATATATAGAAGCTTAACTTTATGCGATTAAATACAAATAATTAAAAACATATTGTAAAAAATCGATTTCTTCCTTTATCACAGGATGAAACGACTTTCAAATTGCAAATATTTTTCCCCGTTAAAGAGTTCAACAACTATAAAAATTTCCTTGCACTTGGCAAAATACCTACGGCTTATAGAAACCTGTGATTGAAAGGAACAACACATGCTGGGGACACACCGCTGCCCGCTGTCATGTGGTACGCAGATGACACTTGACACCAGATTAACGATGCCTTGTATTCCAGCTTGGCACCCGGCTTCCCCGGTTCAGTGCCCCTTCGTGACAAGACCATCATACGGTGTGACACGAACGCCCGGGACACCTGCCGGAGCGACAGGTCCTTCCGAAGGGCCAGAGGTGCTGCGACACCGGCTGGCAGGTCGAAACTGCAGTCCCGTCTGTCAGCCAGCCTGCGGCAGGGGCATCAAGTGCATCAAGAATACGGTCTACTGCGTCAGGGCGCCATGTCCGCAGCCGCCGCCAGCCTGTGAGCGCCCCAAGCCATCCAGACTCGGCATTTGCCCCGTAAATGATATCCTGCCACGCATCCTTTGTCCCGTAGGCGCAACAGACAGATGCTCCGCGGACGACCAGTGCCCGAAGAGGCAGAAGTGCTGCAGCTATGGATGCTCTCGTACTTGTGTGCCACCCTGTCTGCGTGGTTGCCGGCGTGGTCAGAAGTGCGTCCTGCTGCGACCGCCAGGTTGGTCCCTGTTTGGGAAGCGATTGTCCTCCCCGAGAGTCCCCAAGTTCTCCAAGTGCGTGCTGAGAGATCCGTGCTCTGTTGCGCTTCTGTCCGTCAGGCTTCCGCTGTGTGGTTACGCAACTATGAATCGAAGTGCGAGAAAGTACCACCACCCAAACTCGGCACTTGCCCCTGTAAATGACATACTGCCAGTCATCTCCTTGTCCTGTCGTAGGCACAAAAGACCAGTGCTTCGGGGACGACCAGTGCCCGAAGAAGCAGAAGTGCTGCAGCTATGGATGCTCTCGCACTTGCGTCCTAACCCTGTCTGCCTGGCTGTCGGCCTGATCAGAAGGCGTCTTTGAAGCTGCCTCCCGTTCCTGCCTTGGGAAGCGATTGTCCCCTCCCAACTACCACGTGCGAGCCGAAAGACCCGTGCACTGTGGTGGACTGCAAGTCAGGCTCTCGTTGTGTGGTACGCAATGGTAAGGCAAAGTGCGTGCCACTGTCACCCAGACCAGGCTTCTGCCCAGCTAATGACGTCATCACCACGTGCCAGGTCCGCGAAAATTCCTGTACCTCCGACACGCAGTGCAAGCGCGGCCAGAAATGTTGCTCGCGCGGTTGCGGCCGAGAATGTTTGCCCGCCTGCCGGAACTGCCGACCTGGCCAGACGTGCAGAATCACGGTCTTCCCATGTCTGAGTTCCCTTGTCCCAAGGGGATGCTCGCTGCTTACTGACAAGCCAAGAACCCGACCCGGAGTCTGTCCGCGTAATGACATCATCACCACTTGCCAGGTCCGCAAGGATGCTTGCCGCTCCGACGCTCAGTGCAAGCGCGGCCAGAAATGCTGCTCGCGCGGATGTGGCCGGGCCTGCGTGTCTGTCTGCAAGAAGCCCTGCCCGCCTGGCAAGGAGTGCAAGCTCACGGTGGCTCCGTGCCTTGTTCCTCCATGTCCTGAATTTCCTGGTTGCCATCCAGTCAAGCCCGTGGTCCGTCCTGGTACCTGCCCTCCCTATAAATACGCTGGCATCTGCGTCATTGGGAATAATTATTGCACCTCAGATAAGCAGTGCAAGCGCGGCCAGAAATGTTGCCGCAGAGGCTGTGGGCGCGAGTGTGTGAGAGCCATCCATGTCAAGAAGTATTGATTCGGATAGAGTTTCCGATAAATAATAATAAATGTACTGATTCGTGGCACTGTTATGTATTTTGGGTTAAGCTATAAATCTGCTCGTGAGCTGGAGAAAGAAGATTTTTTTTTCAAAATTATTAACCTGCGCACTGACGGGGGTCTGAGTCAACTTCGAACCGACGGGGGGATGGGGGTGGCGGATAACCGCTCCCCAGAGATCTCGAAAACTACACATCGTAGCGAGAAGAGAGAAAAACGGCGTGAGGTAGGCCGTGACGAGTACTAGATACAATACTTAGAGACTATTTTTTGATCAGGTCAATATTGAAGCCACCAGAGGTCAAAACAGGTCACATTTTCCCATATTTCGAGTAAATTGAGCATTGCTTCACATAATCCGGGCTAGCTCAGTAACTAACATAGCTAGGGAGCAATCCGAAAAAGCAGTGCAATGCCCTTGAATTACTCTTTCGCGAAAATGTCATCAGGTTTGAGATAGAATCAATAGTGAAAGCTCCAGAGGTCAGCTAAGGTCAAAGCCGCCGCTCACTTAATTTATCATAAAATAGTTAGAAACAATTATCTTAACCACCATTGTCGTGGTGAAGGGTGTATTGGTAAACGGAAAAGCAGACATAAGACAGCAAAACACGAATGTACTTCAGCCTCCTTTCTTCCAATATTATACATTTGTTTTGACAAATGATTTCAATATAAAATATTGGAAATATTCGTCAATCGCGCAGCTTGACGTTGAAACTTAAAAGTAGGAACGGTTTCTTCCTTTCCACGGCTGCATGCAGCAGGCTTCAGTCATCACACTAACTATTTTGCATTATCATGCAAATGTAGATGTTCTCAAATCATATTCATTTAAAGAAGGCAAAAATGGTCAGTATTTCCTTCAAATAAGACCATTCTTTCTCTAACTGCTGACCTCAGTCAAACTGCTGTTTTCAAGTTATACAACTGGTTATTGCACTGATCATACCCACACAGAAGGTAACCACATACGCACGTCGCACGCTTGCTTTCTGCTGTCGTCAACGCTTATTTCTGCAGTAAGTGTTGTTGCAGTGCAGCAGGCAGCAGCAGTGTGTTGCAGGCAGCCTTATATCAATTAAATATCACGCTTCGGACTGATGGCATTAAGACAACGTCGCCCGGATATTTAATGTGTAAATCTTGTATATCCAGGCTGACACCTTTCGCAACGACCCATTGCCTGCCTGGGGGTCTACTGGCCTGCGATTTCACTATAACTGTCTTAAGCTACCGAAATTAGAAAGAACCAGCCCATGCCAAATTCATTATTTCACCGCCCCTGTATCTCTGGGAGACGCGCTGGACTGGAATCTGGATCTATCCTGGGACTGGACTGTGATTATCCCGGTAGGGCAAGCCCGGTTCGAGTCGCTTCGGCGCTACGCCTATTTCTCCTGAATGGGAAGGTGCGGCCGGTGGCAAGCTCGGTCACACTCAAGGCCAGTTTGACGTCAGTGAGCGGGGCGGACCGTTGTCCAGGTATATTTGGGGCACATACAACTTTTGTCTCTTAATTCTCTAAATTCGGGAGTAAAGGTCATACATATTATAATAAAAATAAAGGTCATGATCTGAGCAACAAGTCTCTGCCTAGCGCGGGTCGCTACTCGGAAGTGCCATTGTACAAAACATTTGAACCCTTTCAGTTGTGCGGAAGGCCGTCTTGGATGTAGGGCATGTTTTAACTTATTTCTTGAATGCTTGTGTATTGACCTGGAAGCCCTAATAAGGAAAGAATGTAGATTGGTAGAACTGACCTTGAGAAGACATAAAGATAAGAAGGCGATGTAGGTAGAAGTGTACGAATTTTCGCCTTAGCGATCTTCAGTGTAGAGGTGGTTGTGGGGGTATTGGGAAGAGGAATGAGTGAACCACCACAAGGCACCGCGGCGGGAAACCGACTGCACGCTTCTGTGGGTGAACCAGTGGCTCCCGAGATGGCAGTTGGATGGCAGCGCCACCTGTCGCGGTTGTCGGCCGGCTGCTGCGGTCTTTTTAAATGATTGGCCACGATGTCGTCTGCGTGTTGAACGGTGGTCTGCGGTCGTGAATGAACATTGACTCTGCGATTTTCCTGTTTGGGCCGTCTTCGCACACCTTCAGGATGCTTATTCTAAAGCAGTTGTCGTTTTTCCTCGTCTGTTGGCCTGGGTGACAGGCCGTCATGTGGTCGCCGAGAGGAGTGTCTGGAGCTCTGTGCCGCGCGTCTTGGAGATACTCGTTAAATATACCTAAGACGAGCACTTCTTCTCGTTTCTCCGTTGTATGTGTTACGCGTCTTCTTCTCCTCACAAAGCTCACAGGCGATTTCATAACCACATTTTTGGTGTGACATCTGTCACCCAGTCCGTTTGTGCAAGTCGCACATTTGCGACCCCCGCCGGGACAGGGGGGCGGGTCCAATACTGAGCGTACCATACAGTTTGTTCAGGCTCTGGTCATTTTTCCACGCCACTTGGAGTGGGAGTCCCGATGCACGAACTGTTCCTTGGACTTTGTGCGCGAGACGGCCCCCCGGAGATCTCAAGATCTACCCTTTTAATTTTCACAAATCAAACGGTGTTCGATTTCCCTCAACCCGATCTACATTGTTACAAATTAATTTCACAATTTTTTATTAGGGGGAAACGGGAGCCAAAAACTACCAAAAATAGATATATTTGTATCCAACACAGCTGCCATGTTCATCAACCGATTTTAACGCAACTAATAAGGATCGACAGATATCGAGTAGGAAATTGATATATGGTGACGATTTTGAAAAAATAGGCGTGTGCAGGTCACGATTTTTTTTAGGGGGCCTTGAAGTAAAAGCATAATTCAACCTTTTTTATAAAGATTGTTATTTTTAACTGATATCTCCTCGATATATTTAAAACACCTTTTCAAATTGAATATATTTTTACAAAAAAATGTTTACGGATCTTTTTCGAATCTTAAGTTAAATTCATTTTTTTCTGGATAAATGCAATGGTTCGTTATTTTGACATCAGACACAACAGTTATAAAGCATATGTTTTGCCAAAGGCGGTGCCAGGTTACCGAAAAAGGGAGGCCAAATATACAAAAATATTAACCGCAGTCATGCTGCTAATAAGAAATATAAATATATAGTTCCGTTTTCATGTATAGTTCCGTTTTTAATGTTGTAATTCATCATAGGCGTATTCAGGATCCAAATTGGGGAGGCGCAAGACCCTTTGATGGGAATATTTCCCGCTATAATAATACTAACTAGTCAACAGTGACTATTTTACTTGCAACTTCAATTCACATTCGTTACCCAATTTTACCCTACCTGGGCTCGCCTATTATCCTATAATGTTTCAAAGAGGACCATCTGGTGCGTTTATCATCTTAAAACTGCAGTATGTTATGTCATTGTAAGTCCATGCATCATAGTTTCCTTGCAAAAATATTACCTCCTTTTTCGATTCTTGAGCGCGCCTCTGCAATAAAATGTCTTCATTCCCTCTCCTGGCCTCATATTTGCATACATCATTCTCAACTAACTGTGTATTGCGTCGAAATCGCTGGCATAGCGTAATCACTACTGGCGGATCCAGGGGAGGGGGGCATTTAGGGCCATACCCCCTCCAAAGGCCTCAAGTGGCCTGTTTGTCCCCTCTCAAACGATCAAGCCTCGTAACAAAAGGCGATTGGTAATAATGTATATTGGCTTTGGCTCTGTTTCATGACCACAAGCTTCGATGGAAACCAACAGGTCAATATTACAAATAACAGAAAGAATGCAGTTCTCCAGGGAATAAAACGCAAAATTTCCCGCCGCTCTGCGGCGCAATTTAAATACCGAATATATTACATGGGGGTTAAAAATTCGTGCCGTTTCCTATCGCATTTATGTTTTATGTTGCTATTTTCTTATATTATTGTGCAAAATAGTTCGCTTTAACACTTCTTTACCACACTTCTAAACGCACAGAAACTTTTTTAGAGGTCCGCACTTTACACAATGTGACTTATTGATGATAATGCATTATCCAGATAAGAATGCATACTCATTTTTTTGCGCCACTACGCGGCGCAATTACTTGAAAATTATAGGTCTTGGACATAAAAAATATTCCAAGTTGGTATGGCTTATTCTAAATTCATGTCACTAATTCTTGATTTTCCAATTTGCTAATTCCAGCTCCCAACAAATTGGTATGGCCCATGTCATACATGCCATACTGCATTCTCCATCCTTGTAACGTGACTTTTCATCCGTTTTGTTTGGCCCTTTCAACGCTTGGGAAAGGGTTCGCCAACGCCACTGGCTGATTCAGGGCGCATCCTCATTCACCGCAGAAATCTGTGGGCATTAAATACAAGCATGCCCCCCGTGCGTTTCTGCACTGAGCGTGAAAGCAATGATCTTAATAGAAACTGGAAGTTTACAATGTTGCGTGGAAAACTAATTATTCATCGCAAAAACTGCCCTTGCAGCAGTTGAAATCCAGCTATCATCAGTCAAAAACTAGAAAAATTTGCGCCGCTTCGCGTCAAGTTTCGCAATCGCAAATACAAATTTTGCAAATTAATTGCATTCAGTGTCTTGCAGAGGCCCACCGCCTATAGTTCTGGCTTTTAGCAGGCAAACCCGTAATAATTTATCGCTGCTTCGCGGCGCCTAATAACTTTATGATACATATAAAATTACCTATTATAACATAACAAAACATATTAAAATGCTGCAAAAGCTTAAATACGCGCAGCAAAAGGATTTTTTCGTCGTCATTTCAGCCAACACTAACTGGAAAATTGTCGACGACGCCTCAGAGAATGGGTATGAGTTAAACGTTAATAATTATAATATGTTTAGGTACCTATATTTCGTAGCATATATGCTACGGAATATCGTTTTTCCCCTAAAAACGAATTTTTAAGCTCAATTAATACCAAAATAAGGTGAACGGCCCAGATCCGAGGTAAAAAAAGAGAGGTAAAAAAGTGACCACCAAAGCCGACGGCTGGATCCGCCAGTGGTAATCACCATGCTATTCAACCATTTTTGATGTGCCTGAACACGCCCTTAACACGCGCACTGGAGAGGGGTACATGCCACCAACACGCCCTTGAGGGGGGGGGGCTCTTTAGTGCCCCCCATGAGACCTTAGAAAGTATGAGAGATAAAACGTTCAATCTTAGAGGGTAGGTAGGTGCAGTGATAATCTACATTCTCTGCAGTATTGGTGACTTTAGGTCATTATCTTAAAGGTCAAACGAGGTCGCGAAGGTCAAATCGGGCCAAATGTCACCATTTTGGGGGTTGACTTCTGTGACATCACAGGTAAACAGCAATGTGTTTGAAGTTCTGTTTGAGATGGACATTGACATTGGCTACAAAATGTCTTTTGAATCGTCCCGATCTGAATGTTCGTTCCGAAGATATCGCTTCGCCGATCTCGATTCTGGCCGCCATTTTGGAATTCAAATCCTTACAGCTCAAAAATTTACGGACCGATTTCATTTTTGTTTCGTCAAACGATTCGCTATTGTGTTGCCGTATATGTTGCACAAAAAACAATTCCCTGCGCCGCTTCGTTGTTGAGATATTCACGAAAAACATGTAGGAGGGGCACAAAAGTGCTCTCCTCCAGTGCCCGTGTTAAAACTCAAGATGTAACAAATTATGCAAATTATAGGAGAAACTATATATAGCATCTCCATAGCTATAAACGCAGTTCACATAGCTTGATTGCCTGCCAGCTAGGCGTTTCATACTTCTTGGAAACCTCACCATTAAATTACCTTATACCACCTCTGCCGTCACAAATATTGTATATAATTAACAGCGACTAATTTTATTCTATTTCAATTACGGTAAGCCAACGCAACTCCTTCATACTTGAGGCAGTTAAGAAGAAGCCGTGAAGATCGCATTTCCGTATTATCGCCAAATGTCGCCGACAAATCCTCCCAAAACTGGGCCCTGGAACCACCTCTGTTCAAATCATGAACTCAACATTTTGACTTAAGATGTGCAAACCAATTTTAGGAAAAATCCAAAAATTTAATGAGCCTGCTTTCAGCCATTCCGGAGATATTCAAGAAAAACTGGAAGGGTATACGGAATACGCCCCTCCTGCCACTAATAGGGTTAATGGATTTCATTTTCCCATTTTCAAATCTGTATAAGCAATAACAAAACTCATGTCATGCGCCGCGAAGCGGCGCAAAATTTTAAAGTTTTTCACTATAAATAGTTGGATTTTGACTGCTGCATAGGCACTTTTTACGTTTTTTTCGTGAGATTTGTTGCCCCCTTCGAGGTTATTGGGGGGAGCATGGCCTGATTAGCGTTTAGAAGCCTGAGTTATTGGGGGAGCATGGCCTGATTAGCGTTTAGAAGCCTGAGTTATTGGGGAGCATGGCCTGATTAGCGTTTAGAAGCCTGAGTTATTGGGGGAGCATGGCCTGATTGGCCCCCTGGATCCATGCCAGTGCGGTATGTTAAACTGAACAAATCGATTCTATGACGCAAATGTTCTTTCAGAACGGTTAATCTATATCATTGATTTGTTATGAGCTCAATTTATGTTTCCATATCTATTTATATAGTGATAATATCGTCTAAATAAGTATTTAAAAAAAAATCATATACTAAACCTTGCGTACCAAAACATTTTACAACATTGCAGAAACATTCATATTTTTTCAGTGCAATATTCCTTTGTGAAAACGGCTATTATGCCGTTTATATAATGCTGTCAATGCGGCGTACTGCGCCGCACTTTCGCTGTTGAACCACTCTTCGCGCAAAGGTCGACAGGCCAGCTGACGGTTTTGATTGACGTCCTTTCCTCCCACTTCATATCCGAAACTGACATCTATGTTCACGTATCGGCCATATCACGTGAGCAGGGTAAGCTTTGTGCCGGCACAGAGACGCAAACGTTAGCATGCAGGGGCGTACGAACTAATTTGAAGTTGGGGGCAAAAGGCATTTTGAAGTCGATTCCTTTCATGCAACGTCCATAGGCGTAATGTCAAAATCCGAAAATGTTTGGGGGTCAGTTGGCCCCCTGGCCCCCAGGCTCCTACGCCTATGTTAGCATGCACATGATCAACAATGACAGAGACGTGCTGCATGATAGAGTTTGTTTCTTCGTGATCAAACTATCAAAGCTGCAGTACTAGAGCAATTGATAATACCAGATCACTGTTTTATTGTCACTGTTATATCAAATACGCTTGAATACGCTTCTCGAAAAATTTCCATCATTTGGCATTTATAAAATCTGCATATGAATTGTCCAATGCTTACCTACCCCACGCTTGTACAATGCACGGTGAATACATTTTTTTTATAGCAATTTTGTTTTGGTTCACAATTTTAACTTGAAGTTTAGCCATTCTTTTCAGTTTTGCATGGCTTTCGCTTAGTTATGTTTCATTCACTTTAATTCCCTAGGAAATATATTAANAGAGAGGGTGCGGCGGCGCGGCCAACACGCAGTATGACGCAGCGGATCACCATCCACAGGCCGCTCCCAGTCGCCAGTCCAACACCAACAAACCGCTCCCAATCACCAACAGGCCGCTCCCAGTCGCCAGCCCAACACCAACAGACCGCTCCCAATCACCAACAGACCGCTCCCAGTCACCAACAAACCGCTCCCAATCACATACAAACCGCTCCCAATCATCAGCAGACCGCTCCCAATCACCAACAGACCGTTACCAATCACCAGCACGGCACCAACACGGCACTGTCCGGCGCCAGCGCAGGTGCTCCCAGTCACCAGTCCAACACCAACAGACCGCTCCCAATCACCAACACGGCACTGTCCGGGGCCAGCGCAGACTGCACCAAGTCACCAGCGCGACAACACGCCGCGTCAACTACCGCGTCCCTGGGCAGCAGTTTTCCAGGCAGTACAAATCAAGATACAGCTATCAAATGCCACCATCATTTGACTAGATCATTCCTGCCGCGCTAACTTAACTTGCGTCAACAGCCCAGTCCCTCACAGAACTCAACCTTGATCCTGCCTCGCTGAATCCTCTTCAAAGAGAGCCATCTCCGCCAACAATGGGTGTGAGATCACGGCAGTCTCCGAGCCGGTCCACTGGGACCTGACGAGAGACGAGTCCTTTGCACACCGGGAGCTGACTGCCAGCTCGCGCCGCGCCGCCGTCTTTGTTCGGTGGCTCCGTTACTCGCTCGGTTAGCGCCGCGGCCACAGCCGGGGCGCACTGGAGCGCGTCCGAAGCCTCATTTGGCCGCCTGCGGCCGCGACAAGCAGCACCTCGGAGCGCCGAGCGCCGGGCGCGGCTACGGCCGTGGCAGCGGAACAGCCGACCACCGCCGCCGCCGGGTCAGTAGCGGCCGGCTCATTTCTGACGGACCGGTGAAGACGGTAACGGCAGTGGTGGTGTTATAGTGGTGGGCCGGGCGGGTCGGCAGGGGTGTTATAGTGGTGGGCCGGGACGGGTCGGCAGGGGTGTTATAGTGGTGGGCCGGGACGGGTCGGAGGGGTGTTATAGTGGGTGGGCGGGACGGGTCGGCAGGGTGTTATAGTGGTGGGACCGGGACGGGTCGAGGGGTTGTTAATAGTGGTGGGTCGGGACGGTCGGCAGGGGTGTATAGTGGTGGCCGGGACGGGTCGCGGGGTGTATAGTGGTGGGCCGGGACGGTCGGCAGGGGTGGGTTTTATAGTGGTGGGCGGGACGGGGTCGCAGGGGTGTTATAGTGGTGGGCCGGGACGGGTCGGCAGGGGTGTTATAGTGGTGGGCCGGGACGGGTCGGCAGGTCACACTACTCGGCGTCAGGCCGCGGCCGGGCGGGTCAGTCAGTAGAGCGGTACGTCACGGGACAGAGCGTTGACCCGTCCCGTCCGGCGGCGGTGACCCGGCCAGCAGTGCGGCGCGGCTATCACCCAGACCGTTACTACGGTCACCAGTCGCGGCCGGAACCAGGACACGACCGTGAAAACATCGCTCCGTCTCCACCGCCGCCTCCGGCCCCACCTTATCACCCGGCAGCGCCACCGTCTGCCTCGTCACCCGGCAGCGGCCCCGCCTCGTCACCCAGCGGCGCCGCCGGCGTCATTCCGGCCACTATCAGGGCGAACGCCGGCCTCGCTTGAGCCATTCTTTGTGCCGCACTTACATAAATGGAACATCCAGTCATAAATTTCGCACTACGGCAGTCGGCACTATATAAATTATGCACTATGGCTGAGACTTGACATTTCCACGCCATTCCCATAAAATCAAATGACGGTCGATTTTCAGGCGTTTGCGTACGGACCATGGCGTGCCTACAGCAGCTTTCCTGGCGGCAGCGCGCCGTGCCGCTTTGCCGGGTGTTCGTGACAGTGGCAATCGACGGACGGCGGGCCGGCGGTGTGTCGGTAGCGGCCGCGGCGGTGCCACCTTCCCGGAGCGGTCGGTCCGTCCGACATCGATCCAGCGGCGGTGTCATCGCGGCCCCGTGTCAACAGCGGGTCAGCCGGGGTCGGCCGGGGAGTCCCCCACTACCCGGTCAGCGGCACACAGCGCGCTCAGACGCACATTAGCCACGGGTCAGACCCGTGCAGAAGGGAAACCTCTGAACCACCGCGGAGCCGCATAGCCCGACAGCCAGTCGCTCACCAAAAAACGTCCCACTTTAAACCGGAGAAGCCGTTGATCCCACGTGACGTTAATTTCGTTCTTTAATTAACGGTGATGTGGCTGCAAAGTGCACGTCCTCAGCGGTTATGAGAAAACTCTCCGAGCTCGGGCGCCGCACGTTATCAAATGGATATCTCCGAACTGGCGGAACAATGAACATTCTTTCGCATAATTCTGCTATACGTAACACGCTCAACACAGCCAGAGCCAATGTAACATAATTAAATATACAGCTTCATCTTTATATTAAACTACAGTGTTCTGTATTATTGGCACTGAGTTGCATCAGCCCAATGAGATACAATATCATTCATGGAACGACACCCTATAAATAGGCTAAATCGTATCAATGAAGTTATCACGATAGTATAAATAAGCCCAGCTTTACAGCCTGACCTCTAAATCGGGAACCATCAAAGCAGCGATCCCATCCACCCACGAGCTATGACAATAATGGAGCAATAATGATGATTGCGGTTTGACGTCTCACCGATCGTTTTTAACACAATGACGACTTCTATGGTTACATCAATTTAACGATGTAGTCGGGGAAAACGGGAGACATTCAAGCGTGGGATATATCAACCACCAGACAACACCAGCACACTGCACAACACAGCACGCATAGCCACACGGATTATCACACGACACTTCTGAAAAGCGTCAATGAACAGCGTTAAAAGACAAGACAGACACTGATTTATCGTGCTCAAAGTAAATCGGCTTAGCCCACGTCACCAAACCACCAGCGTGGTGCAGAACCCCCAGCACGGTGCAGAAGCGCATGTTGTACCCACCTCCGGGAAGAAACTCCATGATGAGGTAGAGGTTGATGGAGTCCTGAAAGCTGTAGTACATCTTGACGACCCACTGGTGGTCGGCCTCGACGAGGATGTCTCGCTCGGCGCGCACGTGTGCCACCTGCTCCTTCTCCAACATCTTCAACTTGGACAGCACCTTCATGGCGTACACGTGACCCGTGTCTTTCTTCTGCACCAGCCGCACCTGGAAAAGGGGAGAATGAGGCGGGTTAGAGCACTTAAGTGATGTTCGCATAGCCATCGGTCGCACCTGAACGCGACATAAGGGGAGGAACACGGGGCAGATATCAGATAAATATCACACAGATCCGACACGGCAGGGCGAACATCGGATTTCATACCACCCGAATCTTGTTTGAATCTCGTCACATCTCCTCGGTGGTGAGTAGTAAGGCGTATTGGATGGACCGGTCAAAGAGATGGCAGATTGCATGACCTATCGTTACCGTTCCGCACCGCTGGACGACCGCCGAGAACCGGGCCGAGCCGAGCTCAGCGGGGAGCCGATACACTCATCTGGTGAGAGATGTACCCTCCAGACCGCGTCTGAACCATCTGAACACCAGCTCCACACAGTCGCGGGCAGCACCAGCCCGCTCAGCCGGCCAGTGACGCTAAAGCAGTGGACACGGCCTCCAATAAACCGAGCTCACCGCCAGTCGGGGGCCGCTAATCACGACATCTCCGTCTAGCCGACACAGGCCGGGCATTTATCACATGGTGCACACCTCCTCCCCGGCCATGCGGCGTCCTGTACCGGCCGCGCTGCACAGTGCACACCGTGCACCGACAACGAAAGGCTGCAGCCAAGCCGCCGTGACAGACCTTGGCGAGAGACAAAGCTCCGAAACCGAGAGGAAAAACCTCCCCGTCTCGTTCTCGAAAGGCGTCGCCTCGGCGGGCTGGCCGTGTACGCGGTTCCCACGCCCAGTACGAACGGCAGCCACTCGCTGCACGTGGTCCCCCGACGACGTGGTGACGCGCTGTAGAGCGCAGTCGACGGCTGACGGATAAAAGAAGTAGGCCACCCGGACAGTGTGAACAGTGCAGCAGGCAGGCGGGTCTCGATGGCCGCGTGCTTAACTGGTAAGCGGCTGGCCCACATTGGTGACAGAGTTCCGACAGCCCGCTGTCTGTACACAGCGTGTGCTGCTGCTGCAGCCGGTCAGCTGTCGCCGCTGTCAGCAGGGCCGGACCCGCTGAAGTGTGCGGGAGAACGGCGCAGGGGCTAACTAGTGGCGCGTGGTGAGGTTCACCGATCAGCGGGGATCAGCGGGTCAGCTGGGGTCACTGACTGGGTCTCAGGCTGTCACGGACTCCGCGAGTCACTCATCCGAGGGACAGCCGTCACAGCGTGTCAGAGTCTGCCACTCGTCACTCCGTCACGGACACATCGTGACTGGGAGGGGTGGCGCGCGTCCCGGCCGGGTTAATCGGAGCTGTATTTGGCCCTGGTCGGCTGTGCAGATTGTCGCGGCGTCTGGGCCGGGTGCAGACCGCTCTGCCGGGAATCGGGGGCGTGCTGTATGTAGAGACTAGTGGTGCCAATCGGTGCAAACTTTTTCGGAAATCCGAATTTGTCCGAACACCGATTTGGTTTCGGACGGACAAAAGCCTATTTTTTGGACATTTTTCGGATATCCAATTCCCAAGGATGGCTTGTCGTAAACATTCACTTATTTACTTTTTATCAATAAATATTGTCCTGTATATAAATGGATATATGATGACTGTGGCTTTCGGATATCCTAACTGTTGCGTTATTTTACACAATGCGTATATTTTTTGTAATATGTTGGGAATGATACACTGGATGTTTCACATTCCGTATGCATACATATTTTGCATTCGGACAAATTTCGGACAAACAATGATCTTCGGACAGTTTCGGACGGACAGCCGACCATGGTCTTGGACATCGGTCGGACTAAGGACAAATATTTTCTGAAACTGGCACCACTAGTAGAGACGCAGTCTATGGAGTCGGAGCAGCACCTCCGGCCGCGAACGGTGTCAGTGGAGACGCCCAATGGCGCCGGTTACAGAGCACGGCGTCCTATGACTACTGACGGAACAAAGTCTGGTGAGTACCGCACGAGCAGGAAGAGCCGCCTCTCAGGCAGGTCCCTCCGCCGAGGGCACACAGGCCGATAATTCAAGTACACATTCAACTTCCGACTTTGAAGAGCCACGTTCCCCAGACAGTACAAAGGGCGACAGACGAGACAAAGGGCACGATGGTCCCGCCACCAAAGAACTCGAGGTCAAGAGCCAGTCCGACCCATGTCCACCGACTGCAGAGCGACAGAGCAGAGGGTCAGAACAGAAGCAGGTCAATCAAGACACGCTCGACAGCACCTCCAAGGCCTCGGGCTGGGCCCAGTCCGACACATGTCCACCGACCAAAACATGAGCGACATGAAGCAGATGGGTCCAGACAGAAGCAGGTCATGCAGACACGCTCCGACAGCACCTCAGGCCTGGGCCCAAGTACCGACCCATGGTCAACGCGACTGCAGGAGGCGACCAGAGCCTAGAGGGTCAAGACAGAGCAAGGTCATCAGATCACGCTCCGACAGCACTAGGCTTCAGGCTGGGCCCAGGTCCGAACATGTCACCGACCGCAGAGCGACAGAGCAAGAGGGTCAGACAGAGCAAGGTCATAGACACGCGTGCCGAAGCACCTCAGGCTGGGCCAGTCCGACCATGTCACCGACTGCAGAGCGACAAGAGCCAAGAGGTCAGAACAGAGCAGGTCATCAAGAGCACGCTCGCGACAGCACCTCCAGGCTCGGGCCAGTCGCCCGACCCATGTCCACGATCTGCAGAGCGACAGAGCCCAGAGGGTTGCAGACAGAGCAGGTCATGCAGACACGCTTCCGACAGCACCTCAGCCTCGGGCTGGGCCGCAGTCTGACCCATGTCACCGACTGGCGAGCGACAAGAGACAGAGGGTCAGACAGAGCAGGTCATCAAAGACCACCTCCGACAGCACGCCTCAACAGGCTCAGGCTGGGCCCAGTTCGACCCAATGTCCACCGACCTGGCAGAGTGACAGAGCCAGAGGGTCAGACAGAGCAGGTCATCAGACACGCTCCGACAGCACCTCAGCCTCGGGCTGGGCCCAGCCTGACCCATGTCCACCGACTGCAGAGCGAACAGAGCCAAGAGTCAGACAGAGCAGGTCATCAGAACACGCTCCGCAGCACCTTCAGGCTCAGGCTGGGCCAGTCGCCGACCCATGTCACCGACTGCAAAGAGCGACAGAGCCAGAGGGTCAGACAGAGAAGCCAGGTCATCAGAACACGCTCCCGACAGCACCTCAGGCTGGCCGCAGTCCAGACCCATGTCCACCGACCGCAGAGCGACAGAGGCCAGTAGGTCAGAACAGTGGCAGGTTCCATGCAAGACACGCTCCGACAGCACCTCGGCTGGGCGCCGCCCGACCACATGTCCACCACTCAACACAGAGCCAGAGCGGGCCATGACAGGCTGGTGTCGATGCTTCACACCGACGCGGTGGAGCGAGGCGGCCCGACCGGACCGCTCACTGCTCACTGTGGACTGCGGCCGTACCTGGAGACCAGGGATCAGTGGCGGGTCACTACCCCGTGCCAACATCTCCCGCCGTCCCGTGCTGTCATCACTCGCGTCACGGTACACTGCGCGACGCGATCTTCGTCACGGTACACAGCGTGACCCGACCTCCGTCACGGTACATGGGCGACCCGGCCGACGGGCCGCCTCCCGCCGAGGCAGCAGAGCGGGGCGGAGTCGTGCAGCGGTGGCGGCAGCGGCGGGAGTGGGGGCGGGGACGGCGGTACACGGTGTGATTGGTCCGTGACAGGCTGACGGTGCCGACTGCAGAGGTCAGCCGGGCGCCGTCACGTAACGCGGCGCCAGGGTAACCCCTCCCCACGGGACGGGCCGCCGCCCCACGTCAGCAGCCGTGACTCAGGCCCTGCAAAGGGCGCCGTGTCGGGTCAGCCGGCCCCGCTGGCGTCACCGGGGCGGTCAGCCCCGATCAGGTCACACCAGAGCCGGTCAGCTATCAGGGGGGCTATCGCCGGCCGGCCGCCCGCGCCGATCACCGCCCGTCATTACCGCCCGAGGGGCTGTGTGACGTCACTGACCACAGCTCCAGCTGTCGTGCCGCTCTGATGCCGCAGCTGTGTCGGGTTCACTGGCCCCCGTCCAATGCGGGCGCAGAGCAGCACTGACGGCACCTTGGCACGACAAAGTTCGGTCGTTCGAGCCACGGCTGATGACAGTTGGCCGACTCAGTTCACTAAAATGAGGGCGCTAAACTTTACACACTTACCATGCTGCGATATGGGATTCATCGGTTGACATTTCAGCCACAAAGGCTTGAAACGCTGGTGAAATTAACAGTTCACGCTTGTGTTTGATAATAGGAAGCCAAGAATCACCCAGCAAATTTAGTTTCAACAGGGTCGCAAAATAAAAGTGTAAAATAATACACGCTGATTACAAAACGCCAAGCTGTTGCCCTCTTCAAAATACAATATGCAATTTAAGTTACGACATTGGAGGCTCAAAACTTCATACCACTGATCCAATTATCCGCCGCAAACTTGGTCTTTTCATCCGGCCTGTGTGGGCGGCTTTGCACACTAAGTAGCCCAAATGAGGAACTCAATTTCGGCCGAGTACCGCTCGGCACCGGACCTGGGACCGTCACTCCGGCATCTGCCGGCACACCGTTACCGGCCCGGCCTGGCCGCTGCTGCCGCTGCTGCTGCTGCTGCTGCTCGGCTCAGCGCGGCGGACTGGACAGTGACGTGACGGTGATGTGACGGTGACGGTGACGTGACGGTGATGGGTGACAGTAAGGAACCCGGCGATGCAGCGGCCACTCAACAAAGCCCGCCGCCGCCGGGTCAGCCGTTCAAACGGCTGTATACACAGTGTTGAGTCGAGCGGCCAGTTTATAAATACTCCTCGTCTTTCCAAGCCGTGACGCCGATCACGTGATCCCGGTGATCCCGTGACGGCGAATCTGTTCTCTGTTTGGCTCCGTCGGAATGCGCTCTGTATACGTGTGACGGGATGGCGTTAACACCGAGTGACGTCCGCTGCCCGCCCGTTCTTCCCCGGACTGAGTGCAAACCAAGGAGTAATGACCCGAGTCCGACGGTCCTACCTTCAAGTGGTCAATTTGTCCTCCCGGCCACAAAGGACTTCTTCCGGGACGTAAATGGCTTCGGACGCTATATTTAGACCCGGATGCTACCATTTATCAGATCTGTCACGTGAACCTGCTCGGCTTAGCCCGTCCCGATACCTTCCCCCTACCGAGGTGTCTTTACTATCCCCGACATTCTCCGGCCGTTCGACAGCCTCCGCCGGTGCGGGCGGTGACCCACAGTGACCACCAAGGTCACTGCCGCCCGCCCCCGCCCCCGCCCACCCGCCGCCGCCGCCCTCCCGGTCCGCCATCGATCAGCAGTTGACTGCAATGCGGCTCCGCCCTGGCCCTTCTTCGAACCAGCCCGGACGACATGCATACACAGGACACAGCCGCGCCTGACGACGGCCACGGCTCACCTACCACGCCCCCTCCCGCCTACCACGGCCACTGCGGCCGCAGCCCGCCCGGCTGTCATACCCGACTGTCCGTCCGTCCGTCAGACGCCCCCTGCCCGACCCAGTTCTCTCTCGGCCACTGGCCGGTCCCACCGGCCGGCCGGCGAAGATGCTCGGATTATCAGCGTCAGCAATCCCGCCGCGCTGACGTCAGAGCGGTCTGTCGGCGCCCAATGTTAGCACAGCGGAGGGACGCTGAACGATGACGTCACGTGACACCGCGTCACAGTGGAGATCGACACGCTCATGCCGTCGCCAGGCAGCGATTCAACGTCATCAATATCAACATCGACCCCCGCAGGCCGTCCGCAGATTTGATCAGAAGACAGCCAACCGCACATGATTTGGGAGATGACGGGATGATCTTGATTCCTTCTTTATGGTGGCACTGACATCGTGACAAAGCTAACGTAATCAATATATAGCGGAGAGAGGAGGAAATCTTCAGCCACAACACACATATATGTCCAATGATAGTCTATCTGTCATCCCTTTGCAGCGCTCCACACCACTGTCGCCGGACTCTCACCTCTCCGAAGGCTCCCTTGCCGATGACTTTGATGGGCGTGAAGTCTTCGACGCCGAGTCTCGCCCGCTTCAGACGCAGAAACTCTGTCTCCTTGACGGCATGCTGCTGCCGCTTCTCCACCTTCTGAGACTCGGACAGGCCCTCTTCCCGCATCGTCTCCCCAGACGGGTGTGTTTGCGGACAGACAGGGGTCAGGTCAGTAACGACATACAGAGAGAGGGGTATGGGGGGGGGGGGCTACGGAACATCAGCGGTTATATGGCACCGATGGTATACAGGTCAGAAAGACAAGGAGTAATATTTGCAAGGCTTCAACTCTTAGCTTTTGGCTTTCAATAGGTTATTGCATGATTTTTGAAGTCCTGATTGGACAAAAGTGAGGAGTAATCGGGATGTAACCACGGCTGACGTATTGACGACGCGCGTGCCGTCGCGCCCAGCGCTGCCCAGCCCAGCGGCCGTGCCGGGGCGGGCGGGTCGCAGCGGGCGCCGCTGGCCTCACGCCCGGTCCGTTGATGACCTCTGACCCTGAGCAGGCGGCGCGGCGGGGCCGGGCGGGTCTGACAGCCGGATGCCAATGGCAGCAGCAGCAGCGGCCGGGTTGGCCCGGCCGATCAGCTCGGCCGGCACGGCACGGCGCTCCAGAAATACAGCTGTCGCGGCGGTGCGACGCAGGCCCGTCAGACAAGGCGGGCCGGGCCGACCGGTATGCCCGGGCGCTCTATAAAGCTGTCCGCCACAGGGCCGTAGCGGTACTCAAACAGCTGCCTCAGAATCCACCACGGACAGTCTCCGGCGAGAGATTCCGGCGAGTATGGCGCGCATGAGCTCTGTGATTCCAGCGATTCACATACAAACGATGCCCGTTTGATGCCGATATTCTGAGGCAAACAGGAGACGATACCGACTAGAGTTGCAGATTCTTGGTCCCAGGCGCCCAGCGCTGGGATCAGAACTGGTTACAGCCGTGACTAGCTGTGACTGGCAGGTCAGCACCGTAGGTTTCGTTGCACTGCACTGCAGGGCCGTGACTAAAGCTCGACTTGGTGTAGCCATTCCGTGGCCGCGACTAAGCTGTGAGGCAAATATTTCTGATTTTCCGCACCTCTAATACCGACGCTTCCCACGGTGAGTTCCAGAGATTTCAGATTCTGGACCAGATCAACTTGCGCCTCAACTCAGCTTGAGTCTCACACATTGCCGTACACGACTTGCTGTTCGGTCGACTTTTTACACAGCAACTGTACCGGTTACGGCTGACATGTGTCTCCCAGGCTGACATACAGACATGAATCACGTTCGATCATGACCCGCGTCACCTCGCTCTGACGTCAGCCGACGTCAGCTGAAGAGCAGCGGCCCGGCAGCGGTCAAGGTCAGCGGACACAGGCTACAGCCGCGCAGTGTGCGTCTGCTGCTATCGGAGGAAGTGCGAGTCGTCAGAGGGAGGACGACAGAGGGAGGGGAGGCAGAGAGAGAGAGGGAGGAAGGGGAGGCAGATCGATCGGCGGTGGCCAGCCGTCCGCCTCACCCTGACCTCGGCCGGAGGTGCTCCGGAGATGAGGCACCAGCGCTGCCCGATGGAGAGATAACAAAATGTGTCAGTCTTCCCCACAGCACTGTGAGCCAATGGAAGGTCGCCCGTTACGCGCGGCTGTTGTTCACGCATTTCCCCTTCATTGTCATCCATTGCCCACGTAGTGGCCCGAGCGCGCCGAAGCGTTCTAATCCTGACGAAACCAAGCCAAGACGCACATCCTCAAAGTTCTGCGTAGATCGTTAATGACATTAGACGGATTGTCCCACGTCCTTGGTTACATTCGCAGTACCGGCTAATCCCGAACGTAACCAGTAACCACACCATCAGTACAGAGCACGCGATGCGGGCGATTACA
The DNA here is from genome assembly GCA_014673585.1 of Semibalanus balanoides. Classification (NCBI taxonomy): domain Eukaryota; kingdom Metazoa; phylum Arthropoda; class Thecostraca; order Balanomorpha; family Balanidae; genus Semibalanus; species Semibalanus balanoides. Next base: position 28,005 of record VOPJ01000020.1, read on the forward strand.
TAACCGATACGACGGATACGTCGATATTAAGCCATCTCTCGGCCAGCCAGCTGCCGAGACTACATTAACGATGTTTACGAACCAATGCCGCAGGCCGTAAATGTTACAGTGAATCCCCGAGCCAGCGCCATCGATCTGTACGAAACCAGTCGTGACCGTCACGCCATAATTCCCGTCCGATATACAAAGTTAACCACATTTAGCGATTCGGCATTGGCCAAACGCCGAGCTCGTATCGGTAATGCTTGATCCAGAATTGGTGATGGGCGCTAGAAGGTCAGGTCAAGGCTGAATGCGGTGGTTGTGACGACCGAGGCGCCGGCTTGCGCTAACCACCGCGGTCGTAACGCTCGTGGCCGATAGGCGGCCAGTGATATGGTTACATGGTTACATCACGGAGAGGTGCGATGGTTACATGGTTACATCACGGAGAGGTGAGATGGTTACATCGTTACATCACGGAGAGGTGAGATTGGTTACATCGTTACATCACGGAGAGGTGAGATGGGTTACATCGCTACATCACGGAGAGGTGAGAGGTTACATGGTTACATCACGAGGGTGAGATGGTTACATGGTTACATCACGGAGAGCGTGAGATGGATAACATTCGTAGACATCACGGAGAGTGAGATGGGTTTACATTGGCACACACGGAGAGGTGCGATGGTTACATGGTTACATCACGGAGAGGTGCGATGGTTACATGGTTACATCACGGAGAGGTGAGATGGTTACATCGTTACATCACGGAGAGGTGAGATGGTTACATCGCTACATCACGGAGAGGTGAGATGGTTACATGGTTACATCACGGAGAGGTGAGATGGTTACATCGCTACATCACGGAGAGGTGAGATGGTTACATTGTTACATCACGGAGAGGTGAGACGGTATATCGTGGGGAGGCAGTACACCTGTACCATTATATTACGAAACAGCTGGATGTTTATAGCACCGGGCAATAAGATGATCACCATCAGAAAATAATTGTTATGGCATCACAGCACGCAGCAGTGAGATCGTGATAACCGTGACATTCTAGAACGATGTGTTCTTTATACTGGCCATATCACGAAACCGCACCATCATTATTTCGCTATGCATACAAAACCATTCTGATCAGTACATTCAAAATGACGAGATCGTTACATCATAACATCATGGGGCGGCAAAGTGGCAGGCTGGGCATCTGGCTCGTTACCCCGATATATTCGGGACAGCGGGGTCGTCCCGCCCATCAGTCCACCACGCTGCAGCAGCTCTCAGACGGACGTGTCCTGCGGCACTGCGTGGCTGCAGCTTCTCAGACGGACGCCTCCCACAGCACTGCGTGGCTGCAGCTCTCAGACGGACGCCTCCCGCAGCACTGCGTGGCTGCAGCTCTCAGACGGACGTGTCCTGCAGGCACTGCGTGGCTGCAGCTCTCAGACGGACGCCTCCCGCAGCACTGCGTGGCTGCAGCTCTCAGACGGACGCCTCCTGCAGGCACTGCGTGGCTGCAGCTCTCAGACGGACGTGTCCTGCGGCACTGCGTGGCTGCGTTCCACAGAGACAGACCACGCCGCCGCCGCTCTGTTAAACTGATATCACCCTGCGGCTGTCCAACAAAACCAGGCGGGATGACGGGTCGGGTCGGGACGGCCTGGATACAGGTCACGCGTGGACCACCACAGCGCCGCCGCCGCCGCCGCTCCGCCAGACCGGTCCCGTCATCACTCCCCGGACACCGCCGAGCCGCGTCCAGAGCAGTCCACGGAGTCCCAGGCCCCGCAGAGCCAGCCACGACGGCGCCCTGATGGCTGCCCAGATACAGAGACAGTAACGCGCACAGACACACAGAATCGAAAGGAAGCCGAACGACTACGTTTACGTCTGGACGTCCAGACGACCCAGCGTCAGTATGTGACATTTGTAGTCGCTATCGCGCTCAGATCGCTTACGAGCCTGGTCATGTCAGGAACTACGAACTACTCTAGGTCCGGTTATGGTAATGGGTTCCGCGGAGGCCGGCGCACATGGCCCCTCAGCTTGCACGGTGTGCACTGTGCAGTGGGTGTGCATAGTTACTGGTGAAATTCTCGGCTGCAGACAGCGCCGCACACATTACACAGTACACACCCACCACTCTGCAGCTCAGCTGCAGACGGACCAGCCGAAATCGGCCGGCGGCCACCTGACACCGGCATCAGTCAACACACAGTCACAGTCAACACATACATCAGACAACACATACATCAGACAACACATACATCAGACAACACATACATCAGACAACACATACACATATCAGTCAACACATACATCAGACACAGCCGACACAGCCGACACAGCCGACACGGCGGACACGGCGGACACGGAGGACACGGCGGACACGGAGGACACGGCGGACACGGCGGACACGGCCGACACAGCCGACACAGCCGACACAGCCGACACAGTCGACACGGCGGACACGGCGGACATGGCACGGAGCAGAGCGGGATGGCAGCTATCGGGCGGGGCGGCGACAGTCATCCGGGAACCAATACGCCGGCCGCCGGTCGACACCGGAAACGGCCGACAAAGATCACACCGTGACGGGACGTGACGTGACCGTGTCGGGACGTGACCGTGACGGGACGGGCCGTGACGGGACGGGCCGTGACGGCACCAGCTCGTACCAGTCGCCCCGACCCGACGGGAGTTCACGCGCCCAGCCAAGCCCGACACGAAACTGTTACGCCCCACGACACGGGACGCTCCAAAAACGCCGCTGTCGGCCGTCGACACGACCAAGATGACGACAGGCACCCACTAGGCAGGCTTCGGTGTCTCGCGCATCTTTAATTACCGCCACAAGGAGACCCGAGAGGGAACTTCCGCGGCCGATTGTTTCGTGGAACTCGGCGCGGCCGGCTGTGTGCCGGCTCCCGGTGAATCCGGACGACTGTTGCCCCGGTCTATATCTGGACATCCGTCGTCGTCGTCAGCGGCGGCGGGGAGCGGAGGTGACGAGCCAGTCTCCATCTGCACATCCGCCGTCTCTCGCTGCCGCCGGGGTGCCAGCCTGACGCACTGAGCCGTGTTTCACCGAAGCCCGCCCGGTCTGACCAAGCTCTGCGGCTCCCTCCACAGGCCGGAACAGCTCGCGGCAGCGATGTCACCGCTTCCGACCGCTTCCTTCTGTTGTCGTCTGCTGGCTGGGCGGCGACGGAGGCTGGTATGGATCCCCAATACCCATCACAGCACATAAGCGTTGGTCCGATCGGCCCCAGCCACGCATCAGTGGCGGACCGGGCGCGGCGGAGTCACGACCCCGCAGCCTGAGTGAGCCGGTTGGCCGCCTGACCCGGTAACCTCTGTAACGGCGGCGGCCTCCCGTTACACCGGGCCGGCACCGCTGGTCTTCAGACCGCTCTAACGCACCGCGGCTACCAGCACCGCGGGCCGGGCCGCGAAATCACGGCCACTGCAGGTCCCCTCCCCTCCCTCAGCCGGCCGGCAGAGAAAGCGGCCGGCTGATGCAAGGTGCAGCCTGCTAAACACCATACACAGGTGCAACGCGAGCCGCGCTACTCGGCTGACGGGGCGCCACCTGACACGGGGCCGCCGCCGGCAGCGCTGCCCGACCCACACGGCAACAGCCAGTGTAGGGCCCCAGCAGCCGAGGCGGCCGCGTGGTGCACGCGTGGTGCACGCACAGTGCACACACAGTGACCACGCGTACTCGGAGAGGACGGGTGGCTGCGGACTCCCTCCACCTTGCACCGCCTGCTGGCCTAGCGGCGCTCGGCAGTCGACAGGAAGGCGGCCGGCTCATCCGGGGTAAAGTTCAGCCCGGCACAGCCGACCTGTGCACTGTGCAGCTGCCCGGGAAGTTGCTCCAGACCGGTATCGGCTGCAGCGCGGCTATGTACCGAGAGCGATAGGATCGGGCCACACAGCGCGACGGTCTGTCGGCCCGTCAGCCCGTCCGGTCCCGCCCCGTTCCACGCGGGACACACGTGCTATCACCGCAGCCACACGTGTTATCACCGCAGCACACGTGTAGGCACACATGTTATCATCTGCAGCACACGTGCACAGTGGTGAGTGGGACGTGGATGTCCAGCACCCTCAGCTCAGGTGAGGGGACGCCCCCTCAACTCCCACCGTCCGACTCTCACTCGGTGGCTGTCAATAGCGCAATGCAAACAATGACCGCGCCGGGTCAACAGGCGGGAAAGCCAGCCGACCCGGCCCGGCCCGACCTGACCTGACCTGGCCCGGCGGGGCGACACAGGCCGCTCTCGAGGGTCAGAGGTGGCGGCGCGCCGTGCCGACCGTGCCGCGTCGATCCCGTGATCCCGCGGCGCGGATCAGCGGCTCTCTCTCTCTCTCTCTCCCGTTACGGGCTCGCTGCAGCGGTACCGCGCGGCACGCCGGCCCCGGGCGGACGGAGAACAGTGGTGGTGTGATGGGGTGGGGCCGCTGTCAGCCGTCAGCCGCCAGCCGTCAGCCGCCAGCCACCAGGCCAGACGTGGCCCAGAACTGAAACCGGGCCGTCCCAGCCGCGCTGCTGGGAGTGGCCCGACGCGCCACACCAAAACATTCAAACGAAATATACAATACGTGATGTATAACAGCACACATCCGCGTTATCGAGGTCAAAAACTGGCGCGCCTAAAAACCGCCTGACACTTGACAGAGCCATCGCTGCGGCAGTGCCACCGGTGCGGCGGCTGGCTGTCCGGCGGACCCAGGCTAACAGAGAGGTGGGTGGGTGGCGCCGGCACGCTCTCTCGTCTCCGCTCCCAGCGTGTGCCTGCTGTGGGCACGCCGCGTCAGGTGTCGGGCTGACCTCAAACGGCGCGGCTCTGCGACCCAGGAGGTGGCGGCAGGCCTGACCTGCCCCTCTGTTACCAGGGCAGGCAGCACGGCCGCCCACCCAGCGGCGCCGGGAGGTGGCAGGCAGGGCCTGACCTGCCCCTCTGTTACCAGGGCAGGCAGCACGGCCGCCCACCCAGCGGCGCCGGGAGGGGGCAGCGGGCCTGACCTGCCCCTCTGTTACCAGGGGCAGGCAGCACGGCCGCCCACCCAGCGGCGCCGGGAGGGGGCAGCGGGCCTGACCTGCCCCTCTGTTACCGGGACAGGCAGCACGGCCGCCCACCCAGCGGCGCCGGATCAGGCTACCGCTGCCGGTCCCCGGTCCCGGTCCCGGCGCCTCTCTCAGGCTGTTTACCGCAGAGCCGCCGGCGCCGCGATACCTGGCTCGGTGAGCTCCCTTTCAGCCGGTCCGGCAGAACCTGCGCAGTGCGGCGGCAGATGGAGCTCAGATATCAACTGCAGTCCGCTGATCCGAACACTCTCGATTTCGATCAGATCAGTTGCACAAAGGCGGCGTCAGCTTTCGGACGCCAGCTCACATCGATCGTCCTCGTGCGCGACCAATCCTTTGTTAAGCTGAGGGCTCCAGAAAAAGTGGCGGCGCCGGCGGGGCAGCAGCAGCACAGGTGGTGGGTGTTTCACGGACGGCGGCACCGATCGCGCAGGACGATCTGTGTCAAGGCTCTGAGCTCTATTGTGTGGGTCGACCGGCGAGGCCCTGTCCTGGCTGGCTGCGAAACACAGCAGTGCAGAGAAAGAGGTTGCGAAAACAACTAACACTTGCTGCAAACAGCCGCGGCATAACACTTGCGGCGCACAAAACACAAAGCAAGAACATCTGTGTATGGGAAGTTCCTTACGGCCATACGCCCAAGTAACTATACAGATAACGGGGGTTTGTTTCGAGAGTTGCCATTCACCGCAGTCTGAGGGCTTCGATGCAGCCTGTTTTCCGTTCAACATTCGTGACGTGACTTACCAGTTCACCAAATTTACGTGCAAATTCCACGTAAATTTGGTGAACTGGCAAGTCATGTCACAAATATATTAGCAATATATTCCATATAATATAATAGCAATATATTCCACTGGAATATATTGCTATTACCGTATGCCGAGATATTCTTTTAACATTGGCTCGTGCTTTTGGGAAATGTTTCGGCCCGCTGAGCGCTATTCAAAGGTATCTGGGAAACGATTTGGACCGTGGGCATTTTTAGTTTCCCAGTCAATTATTTAACAGAATGTTCAGTGCGGGAGTGCCAAAATCACACATAAATAATTGCTATACTTATAGTTACTGGATTTGTCGAAAAAAAACTTTCGGTCACATTAAAACATTGCTGCACTGCCACATACGTAACTATTTATTGTATCAAATACAGCACACATGTATTGGCAAATTATTCGGATATCTGACGCCAAAACGAAAACTACATACGGCAAAACAAAATCGTGTGCATACAATTCATGGCACTGCGTAATCACACATGTCTTCTGAGTTGACTATGGTCACAATTTGCGATTCTTCTCTCCTCTCCCATGTATGAGGTGTCGTGATGTGTGATGCAGTGCCGTGAAGCTGAAAACTAACCATCCCAGCGGCAGGCAAACGCGACATCAGTAGCATGTCCGTTTCCTTCTGATGTCCGGGCCACTGAACCTGTATACACCGGCCAGGGCGTAACAACAGCGGCGCCACAGACCACCGGCCACTGCTCGGTTCTGCGCAGGCCAGAGACCTCTCCCAATCGTAACATCCGACTGACCGACGTGCCGGCGCATACCGTGCGTGCGAACGATTCACGTTTGCGTGCCATTGAAGCGGCCGATAGCTGCGATATTATGCACGCTCATAGCCGATGTCAGCGTGTGTGGGACCGGCCGTAATAGGCTGATGAACATTTCAGAGCGGTCAGAGCACGCACGCTGAACGCTCAGTCACAATCAATTGCAGAGCTATGACCTTGTCAGCCTCTCCGGGGTGCCGCTGGTCGACAGAGGTCAGTGACCTGTACGAGGCCGGTGCGGTATGACAGCAGTCGCATGGGGCCCTCCGTCAACGGCGACCTGTCCTGAGTCGCCGGCGACCTGTCCTAGGGCTCCTTCAGTCACCGGCGATCTGTCCAAGACCCGAGCCCCTCAGTCACCGGAGATCTGTCCAAGGCCGAGCCGTGCCCGGTGAGGAGTCACCGTCCTTACGCCACCGGGCCGCCGTCACCGCCACCCACACAGATCCGGCAACACACCCAGTCCCCAGTCCAGACGTGACCTAAGTGGGTCAGCGCCGCCGGAAGCCAGCGGCACGGGCCGGACAGGACACACCTGAGTGAGTCGCAGCGCCTCAGAGACGCATTATGCAACACCCGCCCAGCACCGGGCGTGAAGCACGCACTCAGCGCAGCGCTCAATGGCGGCGGCGTGCCTGTGTCAAATGGGTGAAACTGCGCCATCAGCCGTCGCTAGCACTGCCCAACCCCTCCGGTTCACCGTCCGGCAGCGGCTCCGGCAGCCGGACAGACGACCCAGGCACAGCGGACACGGCAGGACAGGTACCGTTTTTTGTCTGTCGCTAGCGGACAGCGCGGCCGCTGTGCGTGCAGCAGAGAGCGGAGCCCGCCGGAAGCCGAGAGGTGAAACGACGGATAAAAACCTGCAACCAAATATCGCCGACTTTCGAGTTCGTGAAGAGCCAGCCACCGCACCGAATCTGCCTTGCTAATGAACTTTCCGAGGACCGCGGGCCGGAACTTTTACCAAGAGTCCCCTTTGTTGTTCTCCATTGCATACATTTAGTTTCCGTCCCTGGATATTAAGTTTGTGACCGTCTCTTCGCCTCAGGCTGGGCGACAGAGCAGCACAGCAGTGGCTGCCACCGGCCGCCCAAGGTCAGATAGGACGGACGCACCGGGCGGATCTCAAGCTCAGCGCCACGTGTGCGCTGAAAAAACGCTCAAACGCTGCAGATTGCAGAGCCAGCCGGTCGGAGCGGCGTGCCAGCTGGATTACGCGACAGAGGCGAACACAAAGAGCAAATGCGTGATACAAGCTCTTCGAACCCATTGTGTTGGCACGTAATAACGACAGACCTAGATACTGATGTATCACAATACCTGGAACCTTCATACGTCAGTGACCTTCCATATCATAATCAAGAATGTCCTTTGTGAAGTGTCTTCATAACCGAGGGCGGCGCCGAAGGGGGGACAGGGGGACGCGTCCTCCCAACATTTTCGGATTTTAACGTTACGCCTATGGAGGTTGCATGGAAAGAATCGACTTCAAAATGCCTCCGTCCCCCCACACTCTCGGAAGGTGGCGCCGCCCTTGTTAACAACACTTTCATTTGGCTGGCAAGTTGCAGCAAACTTGATCATTTTGCTTTTACCAGGCGCCACATCCATTATTCAGAGTCGGTAGTTGTACCGGTCATCACGGCAATGGCCGTGTGTTGGCAGCAGTCACGGCAGACACCAGCGGGCGACGCGACACGTCACGACACCCGGGGGACTCGGTCCTCACACCACCACCACGTCTGCCGGACACCGCGCCGGCACCGGCGGGGCAGACCGGCGGGGTATTGACAGCAGGCGGGCCAACGGTGGCTCCGGCCGACGACAGCTGACAAGCCGGTCATCATCTGTCGGTAAACAGGCTCGGAAGCCAACGGCAGGCCGCAGCGGTACGAGCCTGAGCCTCCAAACGAGCGGCCGATCGACAGCCGTGTCGACAGGGAGCTGTCCTCCAGACTCAGAGCGCCTCGCCACTTCACCGGCAGATACTGCTGACACGGGCAGATGCTCGGCAGATACTGCAGACACGGGCGGCAGATACTTAGCAGATGCTGCTGACACAGGCGGCAGATGCTGCTGACACGGGCAGATGCTCGGCAGATACTGCTGACACGGGCGGTAGATACTCGGCAGATGCTGCTGACACGGGCAGATGCTCGGCAGATACTGCTGACACGGGCGGCAGATGCTCGGCAGATGCTGCTGACACGGGCGGCAGATACTGCTGACACGGGCAGATGCTCGGCAGATACTCGGCAGATGCTGCTGACACGGGCAGATGCTCGGCTGATACTCGGCAGATCTGGCTGACACGGGCAGCAGATACTCGGCAGATGCTGCTGACACGGGCGGCAGATACTCGGCAGAGCTGCTGCATGGGCGGCAGATACCGGCAGTGCGCTGCACACGGGCGGCAATGCTCGCGATACTGCTGAACACGCGGCGCAGTGCTCGGCAAGATGCTGCGACCACGTCGGCAGCAGATACCGGCAGATGCTGCTGACACGGGCCGGCACGATGCTGCTGAACACGCGGCGCGCACAAGATACTCGCAGATACTGCCCTCGACATGGCGGCAGTACTCGGCAGGAGGACAACCGGCGGCAGAATATTCGGCAGATACTGCTGACAACCGGCGGCAGATACTCGCAGATGCTGTTACACGGGGCCAGATACTCGGTCTGACATCTGCCGACAGACCGCCCCTGCCTCTAAGATGGATGGACACGTCATCAGACAACAGACTGAAGCCGGCCTGAATCACTGGCTACTCAGCAGCAGTCAGTCAGTCGGCGGTCACGGGTCGTCAATCTCCCGTCCCCGGCCACAAAGGGCCCACGCGCTCCGGCCGCAGATCTGGCTGCAGGGCGGACATAAAGGCCCGTTATCACGGTCGGACGTCCTGTCGCGATTAAGCCTTTTACCAGCGCGTCCGGTGGTATAGCGTGCCATCTCCCGGCATGCCTGCAGCGAGGAAAAAACGCCGCTCTGTCGTCGGCATGGAAATAAGCGTCAGTCTCAATCACTGAGACAGACTAAGACGGGACGGCGACGGGACGGACGGCGACCGGCAGCTTTAAAGGTCGCCGTAATCTGGCCGAGATACAGGGAGTAATTGGGTGCAGGTCGGTCGTCAGCAGTCGGCCAGTCAGCTGGATCAATCAGCGTCAGCTGACACCGGGCGGATGGCCGTTAGTGATGCGCTCACGGAAGATGTCCGCAGGGGAAACAACCGCTCAAATCTCGCGTTCCGAAGCTGTCAGGCGAGTTATTGGTGTCAAGCGGAGTGCCAGACGATTCCGCGGAGTCAACGGCACGAGCCACTTGACCACGGGGCTGACGTCGATCAGGGTAAAACAGCGTTCCAGTTACTGCCGCCTCTTCTCTGGAAGAGAGCATCATTAGGATGGTGGAGTTTTCGAGAGCACTGACAACTGAAGCCATAAAGCGGAGAAGGAGGGCATCCGGTACTCATCTACTGTTTGAGCGCCGGTGCTGCAGTCGTCACAGCGTTTACTATCGCAGACCGCACTGCTACTGCCGTCAAACTTTCACAGCGTGGTAAAACGGCAGCCGATCTTCAAAGCGTCAACAAACCATCTGCCGGGCGTCCGTCCCGGCCGCAGTCACTCCACTGATTGTGTTCTGTGCGAGTCTGCGATTCATCATGTGTACGTCAGTCGGCCGGTGTAACTGTACCTTCCACCCGCGCTCCGCACCAGGCATTAGTCAGACGCGATTGACGTGGAGAGCGGAATTTTCTCCCGGCCATTACGCAACAAACGACGGCACGTGCTGTCTGTGAATAGCCACTCATTAGTCGAGACTAGCTAAAGCCAAATGTACCAGTGTAATACTACGAAGCGAGCGAAAAACCGTGCCCTGGACGTCATCGATCTGTCGATTAATTGTGCCGGAGCGCAGAGTTCACAGTTTGCATGCTGTGCGCCTCCCACGTGTCAGGGAGATGGATGGTTCGTATAATACGGTCCCACCCACACCCACTGGTGCCGTGTGCCGCCTCTCTGGAGTCTGGTGAGGTGCTGCGGCACAGGGAGCCGCGGCTCCGACCTGGATCGGAGCCCTCCCTCCGTCAGGGGAGCCGCTCCCACCAATACACGGCCGGCGGGTCAGCTACGGTCCGGCCGGCTGACTGCAACATCCGGGACGGACCGACCGGCAGACAGCCGCCGCCCCGCCCACCGACCGGAACGGCGCCTCCTAGAGCGGGGCACGACCGCTACTGCAACATGTACTGCATCACCGTCTGACACCCGCACTACACCACTGCCTCAACCCAACACAGGACCATAGCAGCCCTGGGCGGGCGGACTTAGTGAAACGTGCAATGTCCGACTGCAGTTCACGCTACCCCACTCGGAATATACGAAGACGATGTGTTTATGTGGTTCACTTAAATAACCACCAGCATTCTGCCAAAAGTCTAGAGACTGTCAGATGACGCGATGCAGAACGCTGTTCCGAAAGGGACGGGAAGGGACGGGGAGGAAATGCATGGAAGACAGGAGGCAGGGACACCCCACTCGCAGCACAACCCCACCAGCAGCATTCTCAGCCTTCCCGAGACATCGAGACCTCACGACCTCCCCCAGTCCTCGTGAGACTTCATCTCAGCGGTGGCCGTGACCTGCTCCCACTGACCTCTGTTTGCGCTCGAGATTCTGGTGCAGCAGGTTTGCGTAGTATTCCAGCGTGACCTTGGGCTTTGACGGCCCCTTGTCCAGCGTGTGGCCGCTGAACCGAATCTGGTTCTCCGTGGTCGCCATCCGCGGCACTGCAACAGGCGAGGTCACACTGTCAGTAGGGTCACACACAGTCACAGGCAGGTCACAGGCAGGTCACTGGCAGGTCACAGGCAGGTCACAGGCAGGTCACAGGCAGGTCACAGGCAGGTCACAGGCAGGTCACAGGCAGGTCACAGGCAGGTCACTGGCAGGTCACAGGCAAGTCACAGGCAGGTCACACACACAGTCAGTCGGGTCACATACAATCACAGGCATATCACAGGTAGGTCACAGGTAGGTCACAGGTAGGTCACAGGTAGGTCACAGGTAGGTCACAGGTAGGTCACAGGTAGGTCACATGTAGGTCACAGGTAGGTCACAGGTAGGTCACAGGTAGGTCACAGGTAGGTCACATGCAGGTCACAGGTAGGTCACAGTCACTGGCAGGTCACAGGCAGGTCACCAACAGAAACAAAACAGAGACCGCACATCACAGAGCGGGTCACGGGCAGACGGAGGGTCATGGCAGAAGTGCCGCTGAAACGGCCCGGTCAAACGGACAGAATAACGGCACTCATCAGTCACGGACAGAGTAAGACGTTTACCCTGCGGTGCTGAGTGAACCCAGCGGTGATTTCGGCTGGAGGGCGTCAGGGCCGCACGGTTATGTGCCGCGCATCCCGCGCCGGGCGGCCAGCGGAGGTCGTTACGTAACATTGCGACACACATCAACACGGGAAGCAGGCCCATGGCGTCACAGAAGCCGTGGCATCCTCTGGACAGGGCGCAGGCATGGTCGATGTGGCGACACAGCGGCGACCGATCGCCTTGCCAAACATAGCGACCGACTCGTGTTCGTATGGTGTTCATAAAAACCGCGAATGCCGCCTTACCGAATTGGCCAAAGTCGCTTTGTATAGCAGCAGATTACGTAAATTGAGCCATGGCATGCTGCAATCACAGTCAATTTCACCGATTCGCGATCGATATGGAGAAACATTGTGAATGGTCCACGTTAACAGCAAATATATAATTGTCACAAGCAGTATGCACTACAGCCGTACGCAATGACTCAACAGTACCTACGACCATAAAATTATCCAACGAAAAAGACGCCTGCAACAGAACACCTTGCAACAACAGCCGCCAGCCTTCACGGCGTTACAAAGCACGTTGCCAAAAAAGGCGGCGGCGCGCATGTCTGTCGTTCCGGGCTATGGCGGATGTTACGCTGCCAGTCAGGGTCGGCCGCGTCCGCTGCCCTCACCGGCGCCGTCGACGTCACGTCCGCACACGGCTCGTGGCGCCGACCGACCGACCGACCGACCGACCGACCGACCGACCGACCGACCGACCGACCGACGACGCCGACCGACCGATCCGACCGACCGACCGCCGACCGACCGACCCAGACGACCGACCGACCGAACCGACCGACCGACCGACCGACCGACCGACCGACCGACCGACCGACCGACCGACCGACCGACCGACCGACCCGCTCATTCCGGCCAGCCATCCACCCGGCATTAAAAGCCTGGAAATACCCCGCAGCATTCGGTGAAAGTGACTCACAGCACACAGTGCTCATCGGAAGATAACACTCGGGTGCGATGGATGGCCACACCGCGACAAACATCTCTGAGAGCGACCGGTGACGAGCCGGTGATGTCGGCAGTCACCGCGCAACCGCAGTGACCGTGGCCGAGTGATCAGCCTGGGAGCCAGCCGCACTCACAACACTCTGCTCCAGTCGGACAGCGCGGTCCAGGAAGAGAAAGGCGTGCATGTAGCGTGGTGCACGCCGCACCCGCCCGGCCGTCCGGACTTGTTGAGCAACACGGAGCGGAGCGGCCGGACCCAGCCAACCGGTTCGTCATGGCATGCCAGACGTCACTGGCGCAGGTGAAATATAAACACGCACCAGCGGAAACGAGCCGGCATTGAAACTGTCCTATCATCGCAGCGGTGGTATTGCGACACAGAACGACTTTGGTTGATTTATTGATGTCCATGCTTCCAGCAATTACTTGCAAGTATGTGTTGATGCCGGCATTGAAACCTTCCCATGACCGCAGCAGTGGCATTTCGACACAGAAACAACTCTTGTCTGTTTATTGATGTACTACATGCTTCCAGCAATCCGTTGCAAGTTTGTGTTGATGTATTAATTTAATTTACTACGGATAGACGTACAGCCAGCCGGCCGGTCAGGCTAGGACTAGGAGCCCGCCTGGCTAGGTGTGAGCTGGCAGGCTGACTCGGCAGATTAGATCCGCTGAGAGCTTAGCCGTATCAGCGGCCACGCGCCGCACCATCACACCATATACACCTGGCTCGACCTTGGCGCGGCACACCCCACTAACCGCGGCCGGGCTCGGCGCTGTTGCTTCACAGGTCAGGTCAAGAGTCGTCACGTTACGTTACGTTACGAGCGCGGGGCAGTGGGGAGCCGCCGAGAGCAAACACTGCTGAGAGCAGCCCCAAGGGCGCCCGCTTACTTTCGTCCGTCCATCTGGCTCACCTCCGCGTCCCAGCTTACCGCCGGCTCAGCCCATCACGACCGCAGAGCAGTGAGAAGCATTGACAAACATCGGCAGCCGGGGCAGCACTGTAGCGTCGCGGCCGCCGGCCACAGTCGTCACGTTAGAGGCTCCGTCACAACTCATCCGTGACGGACGCGGCAGTGGCTCGGGTGTCTTCTGCGCAGTACACAGCCAGCGGGGGCCGGCAGGGGGCCGCCACGGGGCCGCCACGGGTCATCTCTCTGTCCCCGCCGCCGCCTCTGCTCACCGAGCCCGGGCGATGGAGCCCGCCGCCTACAGAGCCCAGGAGGCGGCGGCGGCGGCGGCGGCGGCGGCGGCGGCGGTGGTGGTGGTGGTGGCGGCGGTCCGGTAGGGTGCGGCGGGGTGGTGACCTCCGCACCAGGGACAGACGAGGCGGCCCACACCAGCACCGAGGTCGGTCGGGTCACGAGCCCACCACGCCAATCTGGGTCACATGGAGCGGGCTGTGCTGGGCTAGGAGGCCGGACCGGGCCGCCGCCGCCAATGACACAGCCACCACCGCGTTTGGTAGAATCAAATCGAAACGAGTTGGTTTAAAAGTCCCTCTACGAAATTGTAGGACTAAAATAAACAATTTCATTATAAATATAAGCTAGCTCAGCAATGGAGCTGTGCAAAAATATTTAACATTTATAAGTTAGGAATATAAAAGTAATCAGCAAACTTCACATCATAGTTTCGTCCCAGATTGCACCACCAGTGCCCGCCCCTGCCGTTGGCCGCAGTCGGCAGTTGCCGGCAGGGTGACGGACGGTACGGCTATCACGGGCCTCAGCCGTCACCGGACGCTGTTTGTCAGCCCATCCCGGAAGCAGTGGCACTGATAGACGGTGGCCTCCTGCCGAGTACGTGCTATAACGCTGCCTGTCGCCCGCACGGCCCGCAGCCCGCCACGGCGACCAGAGAGCAGTGCCGCCCCGAACCAGGTCACCGTTGCCGATCACGACCACCACCAGCCCGGAGATTGAACACAGCCAGCATGAGGTGTCAAAATTCAAGGGCGCTGTTTACTTTCAGAGCGATTCGGCTTCAGTTAACCTTGAAGGGCGGCGCCTGGCTGCGCGTCGCGCTGTTTTGCACACTGTTTCGTCCGATAACGCCCACGCCGCGTGGCATTATCGAAGTCGGCGCCAACGCAAGCAGAGCGTAGCCACCTGCAATGAAAACAGCGCGTGCCTCGGCAGCCTCGGCTGGTTACCGGGCGGCGGGAGCGGCACCGCTGCAGGCACCGCTGCAGGCACCGCTGCAGGCAGCGCGGGTGAGCAGCGGGGCGGAGCACCCGGCACGAGCGGCGCTCTGTCCCGCCCCGCCCCGCCCCCCAGCGTCATCAAACCGTATGGCGCACTATCTACATAACGAGCCGGCCGACTGGTCGTGCAGCCGGCCTGAAATCGCTCTCCGGGCCGGGTAGAAAGCGCGGCCGATGACGCCCTCAGACTCGCAGTGATGGCCCTCAGCGGCGACCCCGGACCAGACGGGTCGGCGGAGGCGGCCGCTGGGCCGAGACAGTGACCACACACAGGCTGACACTCCGCATCAGTCGCGAATTTCGATGAGTCATAGGCGTTGACAACACGCACGATGAAAACCAAAAGAAGAAAATCTGTAAGGATAAACACAACTCCGTTCACCCCTTCCGAGGCGACAGCTGGCAAAAGTGACGTCACGGGCATGTCTCTCCAGCCTCTGTCGCCTGAAGCTACCAGACTGCACAGACCAGACGGCCAGACGACGACACACCCTGTCCTCCAGCGGCCGACGCCCGCGCGCACCGCGCCGTCCCGTCTCCACCCAGTACCCGCTCCAGCCCAACACCGGAACGGCGCGCAGCTGGCGACGCGGGCCGAAATCCGACACCCGTACATCGCCGCGAACAGCGTGCAACACCGCCGGAGCTGCCTGTTAGCGTACCTGGCCGCGGAGCCGAGCATGTCAGCCGACGTCGGTGTCCATCACCGGCCGGCCAGGCAGGGGCGTAAACACAGCCCTGCATCACGGTTACGCAACACCGTAGCTAGTAGCTACCAGCGCCACATCACATCACCGCCGCCGCCGCCGCCGCCGCTGAGTGAGTTTCTGCAGTGCCCAGTGCCGAGCTGGTCACCTCGCGTCATCAGATCGTCCGTCACAGACACAGCAGCGGCCTGGCAGCGGGCGTCCGTCACAGACGCGGCGGCAGGATCAGGTGCGGCCGGGGTGACACGGAAACAGGTGTCATCTGACCCACATACGACCCGGCCGCCGCCGCCGCCGCCGCTCGTTCCGCCAGCGACCTCAGCGTCACGTTACCATCAGCCGGCACCGCTCGGCATCACATCGGTCCCGAGGCGTCGGTCCGCGTCGGTCCGCGGCGGCACAGCTGTGGTGGTGGCGTGACCCCGATGCCTGGTGCGGCCCCTCGCTCCCCCTCCCTCCCCCGCGGCCCCGCCCCAGGCACGCACGTGGCCTTCCGGGGCGGCACCTCTCTCGCCATGACGCCCGGTGTGCGCCAGCTGTCCCGTCCCGGTCGGTCCAGAGGAGGGGTCGGCTCCGGTGTCCTTCCGGCTGTGGAGCGAGGCGCCGCCGGCTGCCATCACTCCACCCTCCTCTATGACCATCAGTCGGCCCTGCGAGTCTCCTCTCAGCTGTCCGCCGCTCTCCTCTCAGCTGTCCGTCTCGCCGGGCAGCAGTGAACCATCCCGGGGCGGCAGATGAGCAGGATTGGAGGGTACAGCGGCCGGCGGCGTGTCCGATTACCATCTCTCGTGGTGCTCGCCGCCTCGTTTACAACTGTTTTGGTCGCGGCGCTGCGCCGTCAGGCAGTAAAGCAGGGGAGTGGGGCGGAGAGACGACTAGTGTCCTGTGGAGCATCCGTGAGAGTTCAGAGCAGGTCACAGGGACATGGAAATGAGATCAACAACCAGATTGCGGTTCCGTGCCACGCTCGCGGGCGACTGTATCGCATACGCAGGCGACTTGTTACGACCGCTTGAAAATGGCGACTCATTTACCCTAAACAAAGGCCTTCCGCATTCAGATTTACGGAAATTCCTCTAGAAACCGAAACAAAGCATCCATAAATCATGCTCTTCTGGAGCCGGCTTATTCGTCATCGCCCACTGCACGTTTATCGGTAATTACGATCAGTACCGGCGAGTCGGGAAAGGCCTCCTGCTCTGATGAAGCCACAGCCGGACCGCCGGCATTAACGATGACCGCGGCCAGGTGACGGAGATCAGTGTCTACGGTCGGGACCACCCCGCTGAATCAGCCTGTCTCTGCTCCGTCACGCTCCGCCGTCTCCGCTGCCCGCCAGTCTGTCCACAGAGCGGCCAGAGGGAGACGCACAGTTGCAGCCGCGCTGAATCACGGCCCGCTCCGGCCGCTCACAGCTCCGGCCACTCTCCCGAGGTCACGGCGCTCCGACGCTGCCTGGTGACGTCACTGCAGCCGGCCGGCTGGATCGGAGGCCGGGGGATACCCTGTGACGTACTGGCCAACGCAGCGGGCGCGCCAGTTCCGCGGCAGAGTCGAGTAAAACTGACATTACCAGGAAGCCGGACAACGCAGTATTGCAAGGCCAACCTGAGAAACGCTTCACATCGTCAGCCTCATGACTCCGGAGCGGGATGACTGGCAGAACGGCGTCACGGCCGGCGGGGCCGGGGCCGGTCGAGATCACGATCAGCGCCAGCTGTGGAGGGTGATCACCACCTGTGACCTGTGACTGTGACAGGTACCGGGCGACAGCTGCGCGGCCCCGCAGCCGATCCGGGCCGAATCGACCCATCTGCATACGGTCTGATCCGGTCCCGGTCACTAAAGACGGCTCGAAAGTCGAACTGTAGCCCGAAGTCGGCCAACAATGGAATCCCCGGTACGACTCCAGTCAGATTCGGCCGCGGTAACAATGCGGTCGGGCGAGAGGAAAGCGTGGCCGAAGATGGCCCGGTGACCGACGCCCACAGAGCAGGCCGGCGTCACGGCCAATCGGCCGGCGACGCTGCCCGGCCCACAATGAGCTCCAGAAGGCCATCAATCACTGCCCCGCCACCGCCACCACCGGCTACCCACCGCCCGCCGTCTGTGTGCTGGTGTTTACCGTGCCACCGGGCCGGTCCGCCCAGTCCTGTGTGCCGCCTATAATGCATACCGGGACCGCCGCTGTGTGCCCGCCGCCCGGGCCTCCGCTCTCCGCAGCACCGTATACGCCGCGCGGTGTGTGCCCTGCACAGTGTACACCAGGTTGACGTGCCGTGCCCTGCCCTTCGCTCTGCATGAGAGGCCGAGCGTATCCCGGGTCATGTCAGTTCAGTCCGTGACGAGGACACCGTGACCGCGGCGCGTCAGGTCGCGGCACAGCGGGACAGCGCGTCTGGCTCGCGTTCCATGACGATGCAGGTCGGCGCGTCCCACCGTCCCCCGGCTGTCATTCCCGGCGACACTGAGCACTGAGCAGTGCTGCGTAGGAGAGATCGCGAGGTGGCGCGGGGTGGCGGGCGACGCTCATTGGCGGCACGGGCCGGCCGCGAGGTGGCGTCATCCGCGGCGTCACGGCAGACCTGTTCCCCAGGCGTGTACGGCAAGGCTTGACAGCCAGTCAGCCAGCACAACCAGCCCGATAAGTTAAACACAGACCAGGGACGCGCCACTCGACGCCGCTGAGGACCGCTGAGGACCGCTGAGGACCACTCCACACCGTACGACAGTCGGTCACGGAGGTAGCGGGCAGCAGGCGGCAGCGTCATCACCACGCCGCTGCTGCTGCCGACTCACACCGTGACCCAGTTGGCCAGCGGGCCAGCCGACCCGCTGCTGCCGCGGCGAGATCAGCGTGACCCGGGCCCCGTCAGTCTGACACACCGCTGACCTTTACCGTATCGTTAGCAGTTAACCAGCTGATACGCATCATAGCCGGCGGCCGGTCCGCCGAGCACGGCTCATGACACGGCCGGCTGAATGTTGGCTGATATTGCAATCGTGGACTGATACGCTGGTGCGGTCGTGACCGGGCCCGGTGGCCAGCGGGCCCAGGACCGCCTGGGACCGCCCTGGGACCGCCCCGGGACCGCCCCGGGACCGCCTGGGACCGCCTGGGACCGCCTGGGACCGCCTGGGACCGCCCCGGGACCGCTCGGAGTGCGGTCAGCTCAGGCCTCCAGTCAGTCGACCACGCCC
Source organism: Semibalanus balanoides (assembly GCA_014673585.1). Taxonomy (NCBI): domain Eukaryota; kingdom Metazoa; phylum Arthropoda; class Thecostraca; order Balanomorpha; family Balanidae; genus Semibalanus; species Semibalanus balanoides. The sequence continues at coordinate 47,115 of VOPJ01000020.1, forward strand.
TGCTCCGTTACCTACCTCGGCCCCGCCTGACCTCACACCTGACCCCGGGTCACCGCCGCCGCCGCCCGGCCACCGCGGCTGACCCGCCGTGACCCCGGTGACGTCAGCCGACCTCTGGACGTCACCAGAGCCACCCTTCACCGCAGCTCTGCACGGCACACCGCGAGTAAAGCCATACAAGCCCGTCGCGGCGGCCGAGCGCCAAGGTTACGGCCAGCTGAGACCGTATCCGGCGAATGTGGCGACGGGGCGGACCCAGGGCGGCATCGGAGTGACGCCACACGGCACAGGTCACAGGCACAGCCGACTGGTGGAGGCAGCCACGCTGTGGTGTTGCCGCCGCAGTCGAATGGGTAGACATCCATCCCGGGACCTGCCCAGCTTGACCTGGCCTGACCTCGACCACTGCTGCGACTGTGACGTCAGTATCGAGTGTACATTATATCGCATACTGGCACGTGGAGTAAGTTTACACACCGCCCAGCATCGGTGCCTGGACCGCCCGTCTTCCTCCACCTCGCATTAGTGCACAGCGCACACACGGCGCAGCAGCGGTCTGCCGGGCGCGCATTCCTCGCTCACAGCTCAGTAACGCACGAGGCGCGGACACACCGAGTGGCCACTGGCGCCGGCCGGCCGCTCCGTCACAATAATGTGTACCGCCCGGAACAACATGGCACAGCCGACAGCGGCCATTACATTGTTTTACATACGGCTGAGGAAACACGCCACAAATCACATCGGCTGTGCGGCGGCGCGCATTCCTGGCATACAGATGAGGGTTTAACGTGTTCCGGGCTCCCCGGGACGACCTGACCGCGCACCCCGGCCGCCCCCGGGGAGCGCGGTATAACACGCTGGTGCTGAACATCAGCCATCAGAGGTGGAACAAGCTCTACTGGCCACGATCAAAGCGAGAGAAAGGTAAGCAGTGTTAACTTTCATAATCTACAATTGATAAGTGTCGAAACAAGGCTTCATGAAAATGTGCCGGTTCGTTACATCTCGCTCCCACCATCTGTCACCCAGCCCTGTTCCACCCTGCCCGTCTCTCCCAGTGTCCCACCCCTGCCTGGCTCTCCCAGTGTCCCAGCCTCAGTCGGCGCTCACACGTTCATCAGCGCCGGCCGGCCCGCTGAGAACGTGCCCTTCCCAGCCTGCCTGCCTGCCGGTCGGTCGCTCGGTTGGTTGGTCAGTATCGGACGTCGTTAGCGGCGGCACATTCCGACCGTGCCACCGCCGGCTGCCCCGCCGGCTGACCGCTGCTGCCCCGCCGGCTGACCGCTGCTGCCCCGCCGGCTGACCGCTGCTGCCTCGCGCCGCTGACCGTGCTGCCGGTCCAGCCTGACCGTGCCTGCCCCGCCGGGCATGACCGCGCTGTCTCCGCCAAGTTGACCCGCTGCTGCCCCGCCGGCTGCAGCGCTGCTGTCCCGCGGCTGACCGCGCTGCCCCCCGCTGACCGCGTGCTGCCACGGCAAGGCTGACCGCTGCCGCGCCGGCGCGCTGTTACCGCTGCTGGCAGCGCGCCGTGACCGCTGCTGCCCGGCCGGCTGGCCGCTGCTGCCCGGCCGGCTGACCGCTGCTGCCCGGCCGGCTGACCGCTGCTGCCCCGCCGCCGGCTGACCGCCGCTGCCCCGCCGGCTGACCGCCGCTGTCGCCCCGGTTGCCATCGTTCCGGCAATCGATTGCCGCCAAGCAGGCAAGGCAGACTGGCCGACACAGCGACAATCGAGACTCGGCACGGCACGGCATGGCTCATTGGTGGCGGGAGGATATCGGTGCCTCAGGCACGGCATGGCTCTGTTCAGTGACAGGATATCCGGGATGTCGGTCCCTGGGGCAGATATTTGTTACGGGATTCAGCATAATCCAGCCTCAAAGAGCATACTGTCCAGCATTTGCATTTGGCAATTGGCATTGCAATTGGCAGAATCAATGCTGCATTATATCCCATCAGCATTTCAGCAAAGCCACACCCATGCACTGTATAAACGGTCAGCTGCCGAGTGGGTTGTTTGGTGTTCCCTGGCTGAGAGGCACCAGCCCCAGAAGACCACCAGCAGTGTAATCAAAGACCCATGGAATGTCTCACGTTCCATGGGCTCACAGCCCCAAACTTTGAAATAAACCGCGATTTGCCTCCTGGATCAGCCAGCGTGTGTCGCAATCGGTGCCGATTGGTAGCACCATCTCGCCCCTCTGGACCAGCCGGTCCTGCAGACCAGCTGGTCCGTCCTGCCCGGTCCTGACCAGCTGATGCCGGCCTGTGACCCCGCCCTACAACCCGCCGGGCGGACACCACCCGCCGCGGGTATCCACAACAAACGGCGAGCGGTCAAAGCCCCGGCCGGTGGGAACGCCCACGGAACGCGGCCCCTGGGAGGAGCGCGGGCAGACCGACGATCGCTCAGCCAGCCGCGCCGCACAACGGCGGAAGCACGGATGAGACAGAGGCGGCACACCCGAACACGCGTCGGCACACCCGAACACGCGTGACGAGAAGTTTCCGAGAATCGTACCGTTCTGAAGTTGAATCGCTTTTAAATGACCATGTCGCGATTTGCAAATCTATGCTATCTCACGCGCCGGTAAATGCAAAACTTGATTAAAAATGCGGTGAACAGCTATGTAACAGGCACAACCCTGCATATTTATATTTTTTGCCACTCTGCATTTAACTGTGGGAACCGGATCCTCTTTTTCTCATGGGAAGCCAGGTCATTCGTGAGCATACAAAAGCATAACAAGCCAGTCAGAACAAGTCAGTCCAAACCCAGCATGGGAGCAACGTAACAAGCTGTACGCTTTCTTGACCTCGAAGTGCAGCTGTCATCACCGGATGACAGATACTCGAAGAAAGCCTTGCGTAATACGCATTGTTGGGCATCGCACCATGCAATGAACAAACGTCCAAAGTTTGCATAACCAGCGAGGAGAAATGTCGTTGTGAATGGTCAGAACCGGTTCAAATGGGAGCACAATGTCGGCCCGCATAACTGGGCCGGCTCGACGCTCATTGCACTGTTAGCTGTCTGTTAGCTGCCGGGCGCCAGTCAGCTCACCAACAGCTAACAGACCCCAGCAGAATAAAACACCACCATTGTCCGCTGATATTCCAGTCTACCAATGTCACGACCTCACGATTTTCCGTCCCGCAGGCCGGCAGTCGGTCGGTGGCTAATTTCGTCACGTACTCGGCCGCCATCAGCCGCCGCCGGCCGGGCCGATACATGACCTCGTGATCGACACGGCAGCCAGCGCGGCGCGGCCTGATCAGGTGCGCCGCTATCAGGACGGCAGCACCGATCGATGGCAGGCTAAGGACGCTGTCAGCCGCCGTCAGACGCCGTCAGCCGCCGTCAGCCGCCGTCAGCCGCCGTCAGCCGTCGTCAGCCGTCGTCAGCCGTCGTCAGCCGTCGTCAGCCGTCGTCAGCCGTCGTCAGCCGTCGTCAGCCGTCGTCAGCTGATGTCAGCCGCCGTCAGCCGCCGTCAGCCACCGTCAGCCACCGTCAGCCTCTGTCAGCCGCCGTCAGCCTCCGTCAGCCGTCGTCAGCCGCCGTCAGCTGATGTCCACTGACGTCAACCGCCGCAGCTGAGCCAGCAGATGAACAGGCGGTACACGCGGGGTGACGCGGTAGAACACCTGTGTCGGCCGAATGTCGCCGCTGTCATCGGACAGGTGTCACGTCATGCCAAAAAACGTCAGCTGCATACCAGCCGGTCAGCTGCATCGCGGAGCAAGACAGCATCGACTGCGCGGCTTCACGTTCCATCGGTAACGGCGAGCCATTCAAACGTCGCCGTGCAGCTGGATTGTGCTCAACTTATATTTTTTGGTCGGCGTAAGTCGGATTAAAATTGTCGAGTCGAGCCCAAATCAAAAGTAGATATATTTTGCGTCAGTCCAACTCAATTCCACTCAGGCGAGTCAAAGTTGACTCACCAGCTTTGATTCGAGCAGAACCCTACCGTGCAGTATGTAAATCTCAACTTCAATCGAATACCATGCTGCGACATACGTGAAACGGTGGAAAGGTCACTAGCAGCAGCAGCAGCTCCCCGTATTCTCCGACACGTGCTGCCACACGGAATCCCTGACATGGGAGGTCCCGTCTGCACGAATGACCCGGTAATCAACGGGCCGCTACTGACCAATTACCAATTATCGACATCGCCACCCGCCGGCCGGCCGCCGCGGCGCACTGGGTGAATTATCCGCCGCTGGCAGCCTCGCCTCACCTCCGGCCTCCTCGCCTCCGGCCGCCTCGCCTCTGACCGCCTCGCCTCCGGACGCCACCGGTCGTCCGTCGTCAGAGGAGTGACAGACGGCGGACAGAGTGACGGCGCACACGTGCGGGGCCGCCCGGTAATGACGCCCCGCCCCGCCCCGCCGCTCCACCCCGCCGCTAACACCTCACCCAGCCGCCCCAGACGACGGACCACCGCCACCGCCACTGCCACCACCGCCGCCTCCTCCTCCTCCTCCGCAGCAGGCGTGCCGAAAAACGTCACCGATGACGAGTGACAGCCCGCGATGGCAGATGAACAGAGCTCGTCTCTGGGGCCTCCTGCCAACGGGCGCAGTGCCGGCGGCGGCGATACGGCACGCGGTTCGACGCAGTTAGCTCGGGCTCTGACACCTGCTCCGGCAGCCGGCAACCACAGCTGGCCTTGCCGTGAGGGTGTCTGTGAACTACGCGTCTGTAACCTGTGTGTGTGTGTGTGTGTGTGTGTATGTGTGTGTGGTTTGCGCCGCGGGCAGCGCTGCCGGTTACACCACCGCAGCGTGTCGTACCGGAGCCGGCCGGCTGCGGCACGGACTAGCTGCGTGTGTGGGCTTCTGCTTCTGATCGGGACGAGCTGCGGCCTGCCGACTGGACACTGACCAGCCGCTGCTGCTGCTGTGGCTTACTGCCACTGTGTGTCTGTGGCTGCCGGTCATTTCTCAGAGCACAACGGTCAACTGTAACTGAGAACACGATCCGTTTGTCTGGCTGTGTGACCATAATGAGAGACCAGTCCATACCCATACGGGCCGCGCTGAGCTGCGGCTCGGCCAGGTACGGCCGGGTCGGGTCAGACAACTCGGCGTACCGCTACAGTCGACCTGCGCTATGGCCGCGGCTCTGCCGACTGCCAGGTACGGCCGGGTCGGGTCAGACATCTCAGCGTACCGCTACAGTTGACCTGCGCTAAGGCCGCGGCTCTGCCAGGTATGGCCGAGTCGGGTCAGACACCTCGGCGTACCGCTACAGTTGACCTGCGCTGTGGCCGCAGCTGTGTGAGGCATGGCTGGGTCGGGTCAGATCATACCGGGCTGGTGTATCGCTACTCTCAGCTGGCCGCTACCGCCGGACTGCGGCTGTGTTGGGTGAGGCCCGAGTCGGGTCACAGCCGCAGTGTACCGCTATCCAGCCACTAACGAGGCCGGGGCTCCAGCGAGCTAACGAGGCACCGGGCCAGTAGGCTAACCAGACCACCGGAAACAACTCACACCGCACAGTCAGTCACACGGGCACACCCCGCTACCGCCAACGGTCACACATCAAACATGGGAGACACTTGACCGAGCAATGGTATGCGAGAGCCACTCAAACGGCCGCGGTAACGGTTCATGAGAGCGGCGGAGGCTCGCTCGGTCTCCCTACGACCCAGGAGCCGCCGGTCACCGACGAACGCACCAGGCAGGGCCCTTGCAGGCCGCCGGTGGCTGGCAGCCCCCTGTCTCTGGGTCTTCTGTTGCCAGTCCGGTGCGGGACACCTGGCCCGAGCACAACATCGTCATCGGCGGCGTCATCAAGCGCCCGTCCGAACTGACGTCACAACGTTCCGCTAACGCCGCGGCGACGACCCATCATCGAGCGACCGACGCACCGGCCCGGTGGGTCGTCAGCGGGGAACGGATGCCGGAGGAGCAGCTGCTCCAACTCCGATCGACAGCCCGGTTTGCGCCCGACCCAGGCCAGCCGGACTGGACACTGGCGGGCCCATATCGATCGCAGACAGCTGGCGGCGCTGTATGCATAAACATTCAGCACATAGTTTCGGTCCGCAGTTGACACAGACGGCCAGACGGCCGGCTGCCGTCTGGATTGATTGATTAGCGCCCCAGGCGGCGCCCGCGGCGAAGGTCAGGCGGCGCCCGCGGCGAAGGTCAGCCACCGCCGGGAGGCATGTCGATCTGGAGGCCGGCCCAGTCGTCCGACCACACCGCCAACACTCTCGGCAGCAGCAGCGCAGTACTGGAAGTACTGCCGTCACGTCGGCCGTGTTTGTGTTTGAGCAGCCGGGTAACGGTACGCCGCCGCTGCCGTCTCGGAGCCGTGTGGTGCGACGTTCCAGCTCCAGCTCTGAACTGTGTGGTGTATGGTCCGCTCGGCGGCCGAGGCAGAGCGCGCCGGGATGCCGGCTGGCCAACAGGGGTGTCCTCCGACAGCGGAGAGACGGCCAGCCCGTGGTCCGGACACGCGCAGCGGGCGGGCCGAGCGGTGTTACACAGCGTCAGAGCAACATCGCCACGCCGCCTGGAGACGGACGGAGACGGAGACGGACGGACAGAGACAAACAGACGAACAGAGACAGGCAGAGACGGACAGAGACGGACAGAGACGGACAGAGACGGACAGAGACGGACAGAGACGGACAGAGACGAAGACGGACAGAGACGAAGACGGACAGAGACGGAGACGGACGGACGGAGACGGACGGACGGAGACGGACGGACATAGACGGACATAGACGGAGACAGACATAGACGGAGACGGACAGAGACGGACGGACGGACGGACGGATGGATGGACCGGAGCCACCGCGGCAGTCACGCTGACACATCGGCAGCGTACAGCCACCGTACAGACCGGGCCAGGCACCTAGGAGCGGCGGCAGGCAGCAGACAGCGCAGCAAGTCATCGGCGGCGGCGGCAGCGGCGGCGGCGGCGACCCACGATCCCAGCGCGGCGCCCCCGCAATCGCCGCAGTAGGAGCGCTGCAGGCGCGGCCCGGCCTCGGTCTTTTTATTTCGCGACCCCGGAACGTTCCCAGCGTGTTCACCTCAATGTCACACCGTGCAGCGCCGCGCCCACTACTGATGCCGCCGCAACCGACCGCCGTTTGCGTCGTGTTGGGGTGCGGTGGCGGCTGCGGCGGCAGCGGCAGCGGCAGCGGTGGGTGGGACGGCGACATGGCGATAGATCTGAGCGGCGCGGAACGCAGACAATGGCCGATCAGGACAGCGAGCGGTGGCGGCCGCGGCCACCGCCGGCCGCCACTCGGTCCACTCAGTCACGCACGCGGCAGCTGTCCTGTGGCTCGGCGGACACGCGAGTCCAATTAGCCGGTGTGCTGTCAGCACCGGGACCGCCCGGCAGCGGCAGAGATTGGCGCGGCCGCGGCCGCTCGTCCCGTGTCGATCGCTGAAGATGTGCACCTCCGAGCGGCGCCGGACAGGCTGCACGGTGTCGACAGACGTGATACCGATACCGGACAGCGGTCACCTCCACAGTCTGCGTCCGATGCCCGCAGGATGGTGGGTTGCCGTACAGCGGGCGGCCGTGTTGATACACGGGCAGAGCAAAAACAGCGGTCAGCCGCTGCCTGGAGGAGGGCGGAGGGCCTGGAGGAGGGCGGGGAGGAGCGCTGATGCTGATGGCGGCGCGATACGGTAAAAACAAACAGGACAGGTTCGTCGCCTGATGCGCTGGGCTATCAACTGACAGGGGAGGTGGCGACGGGGCCGATACGGCGCCCGCCACGACATAAACAAACGGCTCCGGCTCAGCTACGTCGGAGATCGACGCGGCCGCGAGATGTTGATGGAGCTTGTAACAACAAACAGTACAAGTCCGCCGCGGTCGGCATAGAGGTGAGGGAGACTGTAGCGCTGACAGGTCAGCACTCGGCGGCCAGATGGACGCTCAAAGGCTGCGAGGGAGGCGGACCCGCACCGACTCGCTGCCGCACGGACCGACGCCTGGCACCAGGACGGCAAAAACAGCGGCGCCGCCAGCTGGCCGGGCGAGGCGGTACCTCCGGGTGAGGACGGGCCTGGCACGGTGCCGGGGGGCGTGGGGGAGGCGGCTGATCAGCTGACCGACCGCCGGGAATGTGACGGCGCCGCTGCCAGCGGCGTCACGGCACCGACAGATCAGCCGACACGGGCGGTTAACAACGCTGGGACGGACGCGATGCTGTACAGACTGACGCGACAGCGGCGAAAGACGGTCAGGGCTGACCGGTATGGACGGTACGTCACAGCGCGGTAAAAACTGACAGGCTGCCGTCATTTCAGCTGACCTGTCTATTCCCGGCGGGGAATGTTGACAAGAAGTAACTCAGCTGACGCCGCCTCCCCCCCAGCTGGCCGCGCCACCCGGCTCCGCCCGGGCTGATGACACAAACAAGGCAGCGAGATGCGTGGCTCGGAGAGTCCATCTGCTGACCAGCCGGTCGCTGGCTGTTGCTGAGCAGCACTCCCCTCTACTGCTGTCAGCACTAACAACAGGCCGGTGAGCTGCTGACATCTCAGTCGCCGCCTCACAGACGGACCATCAGCGCATCTCTCGCCACCTCCTCCAGGGCCAGTGAAGGCCCGATAGTGATCGGCGCCGGCCGACGACAGCGATAACCGGCCGGTCCAGGTGCCAGTGTCAGGCAGCTCCGTGACCCACTCCGCGAGGAGCCGCTCACTGTCTGACCAGGACCTGCCCGCGGCCGGCATCAGCTGATCGGACCGGCCAGCCAGCCAGCCGGACGGCCTGGAGCGCCTCCTCCACCGCCCACGCCGGCCGATATACCCCGCACGCCACGTGCCGCAGCCCTACCTATTGCTAACAAACATGGTGTGGTTGCATGCGAGTCTGCCGCCGTGGTGAGTCTGTATCAGAGAAGCCGTCACTGAGCCGGCTACAGCCTGATAGCGGGTAATGAACGGGCAGCATAATGAACGGGCAGCAGGGCCGGCCGACCGACACAGAGGAGCGGGTAATGAACAGGGCAGCAGGCGCCGACGCCGACACAGAGGAGCGGGGTAATGACAGGAGCAGGGCGGGCCCGACCCGACACAGAGGAGCGGGTATGAACGGGCAGGCAGGGCTGGCCGACCGAACACAGAGGAGCGGGGTAATGGAACGGGCGCAGGTTCCGGCCGACCAACACAGGAGGAGCGGGTAATGAAACAGCCAGCAGGGCCGACCGGACCGACAGCAGAGGAGCGGGTAATGAAACAAGCCAGCAGGGCCAGACGAACCGAGCACAGAAGGAGGCGGGTAATGAACAGGCAGCAGGGCCGGCCGGCCGACACATAGGGCGGGTAAGAACAGGCAGCAAAGGGCCGGCGACCGACACAGGGAGCGGGGTAATGACGGGCAGCAGGGCCGGGCCGACCAAACACGAGGAGCGGGTTAAATGAACGGGCAGCAGGGCCGGCCGACCGACACAGAGGAGCGGGTAATGAACAGGCAGCAGGGCCGGCCGACCGACACAGAGGAGCGTTCGCCGAACTGAAGCAGCGCCGCGACTATTTCCGAGCTGCAGCTCCCGCACCGCGCAGACGGCCGCTCGATATTAACTCGCTGGGTGCAAGCCAACTGTGATGAGGCCCACCACCTCCGCTGAGCAGGGGTCGGGGGGGGGGGGCTGCACCAGCCACAATAGCTGAGCAGGTGGGCCACCGACCGCATCAGCTGGGCAGGGACCAACTCAGCTGGAGTTTGCCACATCAGCTGAGCGAGCAAACAAACTCAGCTGGGGCCCGTCAAATCAGTTGGGCCGGGGGCACCCACATCAGCTGAGCAGGGGGACTAATTCAGCTGGAGCTCACTACATCAGCTGAGCATCAGCTTGGGTCTGATGCGGATCAGAATCGAATAGCCTGGGTTATGCCCCGGAATACGTTCATTGTTTACCAACTGAAGCTTCAGTGGGGAAAACTAGGCTCAGTGTGGCAGGCGGCAGTCATCTGAGAACAACTGGGGTCGACTGTAGAATCCAATCGGGACTATGGAAGTCCCTATATCTCGGCCGGCTGGGGCCCGGCTTTCCTCAGACCCGCCGAGTCTCACCTGTGTTGACCCGCGGCGGCGGCGAGGCCGACGGGTGGCCGAAGATGCCGAAGATGTTCTCCATAAACCTCATGGGATCGTGTCGGGTCATCCAGCCGGTGTTGCAGCCGAACGACGGCGCGATGCCTCTAATAAGTCGGCGGCGCCGGCCTGTCGACGGCGTCCCCTGCTGCGGCGCCACGCCGGCCGAGCCCGCTCGCGTCGGACCCGTCCTGTAGCACTGTGTCCCACACCCCGCGGCAGCCACTGAGTCCTCCGCCACGCGTCACGACTGGCCAGCAGGCGAATCACCTGGCGCTCCGACTGCCGCGTCAACAGTCCACACGGGAGAGCGCACAGCCTGAGAGTCCCATAGAGAGCACTGCCGTACACCACTGCCCGCCGACTGCTCACCGGCAACTGGCCGCCAGTCGGCAGCGGCCGGCCGTCGGCCCGCGCCGCCCGCCTGACGTCACAGCCACAGTGACGTCACTATGGAACGGCGTGACGCCACGGCCGGGTCGCCGCCGCCGCCGCCGCCGCCACCGGCCTTGGCTGCCCGACGTGCGGCGTGCTGCAGCACGGCGGTACGGCCGCGGCAGGTACGCCGCTGCGGAGCTGTTCTGACTCACTCACTCCGCAACACGGCTGTCACCGCAGATCGCCAGACAAACGCCACCGGCCCGCGCGGCACAGCGGAAGTTGGCGGCGGCGGCGGCGGCGGAGCAGTGGTGTTGAGCGTCACGCGCGGAATCCCGCACAGTGCGCCACGTAGCGGTACTGCCCCGGTCATCGTATGCCGGCGGGCGGTGCAGCGCCGACACTCGGCCGGGCAGGGAGAGTGCCCGGCGGTCACGGAGAGTGCCGGCGGTCACAGAGAGTGCCGGCGGCGGTCACGGCGTGCGTGAGAGCCCTGCAGGCAAGCCGGCGCTGCAGAGAGTCATGACTGGCGGGCGAGCGCTCAGCGCGCCGGGGTTGCATGACTGACGCAAGCGGTGCCGAGTGTTGCAGAACGAACGCGACGGTATGGCACGCAGGGAACTGCGCCGGCTCGGCTGGCACCGCGCCGCCGGCTGTCGTCAGCCGGCTATAAACGGGACGGTCACTACACGGCACTGTCCCAGGCCCGCTACACGTCTCCCCATCCGACAAGGAGAGGGTAAAACAATGGCGGGAACTAACTGCTCAACTTCCCGACGTCTTTATGAAGCATGTACAACAGGAGGGAAAGTTTTATGCAAATTCTGATGATCATAGGTACACATATTTTATAAAAAAATATGTGCTACCATTTACAGCGTGAATATTTAACTCCGCCGTTCATTTAAACCAATGAATGGCATGGGGTCTGGTAAACGGCCGGCGGCCCTGCCGGCGGCAGTGTCGACACTGCTCCTGGCTCTGACTGTGAGACGGAGAGCAGCAGCGGTGGGTCGTGGAGCGTTGCACACCGACCGCCTGTCCGGGACGGGACGAGGCGGGGCGGCCCGTGCGCCCGCGCTCACTGGGCCGCCGCTGGCAGGTGAGGTAACCCGGCCTTGGGCGGCCCGGCCCGGGGGTTCACCGCCGACCATGGACTTGGCGGCAGCGACACGCCTGTGTGTGTGTGGCGACACACGACGCCTTTTATTGCTTTGTTCTAATGTGATTGGATACACAATGGGTATTACAAAAAGCTCTAGCTACTATACTACACTACACTGCAGGTGCGTATCCTGGATGTCCGCACCGCTATTCGAAGGGGCGAAAATCCCCATTCGGTGCGACAATTTAGTTTGTTTGACAGTAGCAGCAAAATGAGTCGCAACTGGCCAGGGCAATGTATGTATGGACGGAAAGGCGACAAGACCATAACATTTGATAGCAGTTTACTAAAGAAAATCCCCAATGCCCAAGTACTTGATTACGAAAAATAACAGCGAATTCCATCGATGTATGAAGTAAACACAGTTGCTGGAATCCGAAACAGAGTCCGACGGTCCGTGCTGCTCCAGAAACGTTAACAGTTTGGTAATGTCAGGGAGAGCGAACCCGATATACCGAATGCTGGCGCCACTGCCAGCTGACACTACACTGCTGACACTACAGTTCTTGAATTACTTTATAAAACTGAAAAGGATTTTGAACAGACATCGTCATTTTCGGGAGAAAGGTTGATAAACCATTGACAGAACCAAGTTGGGAAGAACCATCAACAGTCCGGCTTGGTGTAGCCTTAATCAACTGTTTATCAACCAAGGTTTCACTTCCATGTTAAGATATCCGTCCTCATTTAAGATTTTCGTGAGCGACGAGTCTCATTTCTCCAGCTGACAATTGACAAGCAGCTCTCAGTCTTAATTTGGACGAGCCGCTGACTGTTTGGCCGTTGATCGTACACAGGAGCGATCCTTCCTGGGACCGGTCCCCTGATTCATGTCCGACAGGTCAGCAGTGTCCCACAGTGACTCGGTGGGCGGCCGGTGCTGCAGCAGCCAGAGAGGTCAGGTCAGCCGCGTCCCACTGCTGGCGGCCCGGACCAGCCCCGGCCTGCGGCACGTGCAGCAGACCGCGGGGCGGGACGGCCAACAATGGCACTGGGGCCGTGCCGGGCGAGCGTGGGAGTAGGCACACTATTGTTCCCTGGCCGGCCACCACCGGGCCAGCCGCGGCCAAACACAGCGACGGAATGGGACCGCGCTGTGAGGCACGCCGCAGGACCGCATGGCACGGAATGGAACGGCAGAGCAGGGAACGACACGGCATGGTGAGGCAGAGCAGGGAACGGAACGACACGGCAGAGCAGAGAATGGCACGGCAGAGGCAGCGAAGAGAACGGCCCAAACCTCAGCTACCTCGACTACCAGTACGGGCCTCCACTTCCGTCCGCCGCAGAACATGGAGACTATTGAAATCCTTCCACCTCGACCCCATACAATGTTACCCAAACATAAACTGGATATACAATTACTGAACGCAATTTAGGAGCAACAATATCCGCCAACACTGCCCCATATAATCCAGCACGAACTGCTGAGCTAAGATGGATGCAATTCAGGCGGAATAATATCCGCCAACACTGCTGCCGCTAATCCAGCACGAACTGCTGAGCCACGGAACTCGTGAACAACCCCGCTGAGCTGCGGAACTCGTGAACAACCCGCTGACGGACCGCTGACTGGCGTGACCCGTGATTCAGCCAACTGACCGCCAGCTATCGTGACCTGTAACTGAGGAGCGGCGGGACCCGGCCGGAGTCGGAAGCCGCCCGTTTACACCGTATGTTGGCACGCATGTCGGCTGCAGTCGGCGGGGCGGGGGGGAGACGTGACATGATCGCAGCGATGAGTCACACCGCACCCCGGATGTCTCTCGAAAGGTCATGTCGCCGGGGTCGGGGGGAGGAGGGGGGGGCGCACCCCGGCCCAGCCCAGTCAGCGGGCTGCCGAGCCGAGCTGAGCTGCGGCTAATCCAGAGCTGCCCCGAAGCCTAACCGGATCCCAGCGGAACACCAGGGTCGGGGTGGATGAAGCCTGACCTCCCTACCACCTGACCTGCTCTCCCAGCTGCAGATCACGGCTGAGTGGCGCCTGGCCTTTCCTCCTCCACTGACCCCGGCCCGGCGGGAGCCAGGAGCCGGGCCGAGCCGTGAAGCCGTGACCTCCCGGTCCGATAGCGCCACCTGACGGCATACTGCCAGGTCCACCGGACAGCTCAGCCCGCACCCAGACCTGCTACACAGAACGGGCGCTGCAAGGACCCGGCGTACAATTAGCACACAAAGCACCGCGCCGCACACACCACCAAATGACTCACAAGGGTCGACTATCCCGGCGCCATTGATAATATTGTTCGCCGCTCGCCATTGTGCAATAATGGCTGACCTGTCAATCAAGTATACAGTTTCTGACATACTAGTTTGTAGTGCAATATCGCTTTCGCACGTCAAGCGTCAGCAGACACCTGACTTGTCACACCTGGTCAAACCTGCAGGTCCGCGGTACACAGACGGGTTCACAGGAGGTTCCACAGATTCCCATTCGACGGGTTCCAGGTGACCAGGACCAGGTGGAGTGGACCAGGTGGAGTGGACCAGGTGGACCAGGACCAGGTTCCATTCGACAGAGACCAGGTGGAGTCGGCCGTCAGCAACTCAGCATAACCCTGCCTGAGCCAGACGAACCATCGGGGATCACAAACACCGGCCCTGAGAGCGAGCGGCACCTCTATTGTCAGCCCTAGCAAAACATGCGAGGCAGACATCTGAGTTTCCTGTGTTTCGCCCGTTTCCCCTGAGGTTCTCCGGTCATCTCGCGTGTAACTCCGCTCCGACTCTCCAGAGACGGGCGGAGGTGTGGTGCTTCCATACGTCAACACACAGAGGAAGCTACACACACATCTGCCACTCTCCGGCATCAGTGTTCAGAACGTGAGGACTTTTCCCGAGATCGATGACTGTCTCGTGGGTTTACAGATAAAATATTTGTTCTGCGAGCTTCGACTGGCGAAAAAAATATATACATAGCATTGGTCCCGTCTCCATGACACTAGGTAATGACACGGATTCCATCCATGACACGGATTCTATCCATGGCACGGATTCCATCCATGACACGGTTTACCTAGAGTCATGAAAACGTAACCATTGTCCTTCTTCTGATGAGACCAGGATGACAGTGATGTCAAAAGCTCGCCTTTTTAATAATTCGTTTGACTCTAAAATAAATACTTGGGATGTTCTTGATCATTTTAACACAATTTTGACATTGTCCTTCGGTGTGGCAGCATCCGGCTACTAAGGCTCTCCCGACACGAACCATAAAAGCAGATGTAACATAAATCTACTCTTCGAGCAGCGGCAGACACGTACTCATCCTGACATCACGTCCCCGGGGAAACACATCCACCCATCGATCGATGCTGGTCATCCGACAGGTCAGAGGGGCGACACTGTGACCAATTCCCAGCGTGGAACTTGCGGCATTCTCCGACCACCGCACACGGCTGTGACGGACGCCGACCACAAGTACGCGACCTGGACTGTCCCACCGTCAGCGGTATTTCAGTCCGACATTGATAGAGGCGTTTCATTCCGCCGCCGTGGCGTCACTTATGAGATGCCTTCACTGCACAGTTGATGGTGATTGGGGCTTTAGGGTGTGCCCGGTTTAGGGTCATATGAGCCTACACAGTCACGCATTTACGACCGTTTCTGCATCCTCGGAGATAATGGTACAGCAGGATTAACCGATTAGCGTTAAAAGCCGTCCTCTGCGCAAACACCTTGGTCAGTTAAGTCCTTTAAGACTTTCGGAATGTCCCAACCGCCTGAATATTCATAACCCAACACATAACCAGTGACTGCTCTCCGCGAGTGAATATCGTTTGCCCCTAGACACTCAGTCACGACCGTTCATGACGAGTGGACTCGGGTTGTACTTGCTCCCTGGCATGCGCACAAGAAAGGTGTACTGGGGAATGATGTCACGTGCCGGCTTCCTGAAATCTGACGCAACATCCCAGCAACGTTCAGGGCAGCGGCGATATGGTAGCACGGCGTTAAGCCAGGGGTAAGCCGAACGCATGTCCGAAGCTGGCCACTATGCTGTTGAAGCGTAACACACCCGTTGATCTTCTTCTCTGCTGAGCTTTCTTTTAATTGTGCATGTGCCTCATTCCTCAGACCCATACTTAACAAAAAACCAGATACAATCTGCCACGATTGTTACGGCCAGGGGTCGGCTATGATCGAGATTTCGTGTAGCGTTGATGGTGATTATCGGCTTCACACCAAGGCGAACTGATAACAGTCATGACAGTGCCAGCCCTATCGCATCGCGGTTCAAGCGATCTGAAGGCACACACGGCAACAGTACGGGAACGAGCCGACTTTCAAACGTAGCCCTATCCACTGTAAATAAACGCGATCGTGTCGACACCGAGTGCAATTCGTCTGCGATCAGCACGGCGAAACAGTTTCACGGCATCTGATACCGCGGCTGATGTGTCATTGATCGGACCGCATTGGCTCGACGCGGGTACAGCCGCGCCCCGACCGACCACTATCAGACGAGACCGCCGACCGATACGGAGCCGCCGCCTTCTTCTGAGACGCGCGTGGAGGACGCGACTGTATCTCCGCGCGTACCTCGGTCGGACCGCTACGTACTGTTGACGCAGGCATTCACGCTACGGCTATCGGCGCGACTCAAGTCAGCAACCGGCCAAGACCCGCCGCCGATAGTAAACGAGCAGCGGTCACAAGGAACGCCCCACCTGAGCAATGACAAAGGCGTAGTACAAACACGCCCTAACGGCCAAGCACAGCAGAAAACCCAATGATCAAAGAATAACTTGAATAGCGGTATCAAACGCACTTATAAAACACATTATTGACACCCGCAATGATGCGGATAGCTGTGCTTAGGATCAATTGCGACGAAACCCACCATATTGAATCAGATTTTAGTTCAGTAGCGTGCGTGTGGAGCACGCGAAGTCGACCAGAAGTAGGCCACTAGCGGTCCTCCATTCCGCAGTCTTCTGTATATACACGTATATGCACACACACACGCAAACACCACGAATCGCGTCGCCTGGCAACAGCCCGGTCCCCGCGGCGGCTGCTGCTGCTGCGCTCCAGACCCAGTGGCGCCCTCTCCGACGTACAGCACCATGGAGAAGCCAGGAGCGCCGGGTCGTCCAGCGCCGCCTGGCGGGGCAGCTCTGCCGGACCGGCGGGGCAGCCCTGCCGGACCGGCACGCCACGGTATCCCAGCGACAAAACTGATCGCAAGAGCCACACAGAAACCAAGCAGCGGACACCCAACAACACCGCAGCAACCAGGGACGAGAACAACAGAGCAGCAGCGACGACCGAGAACTGACACAAAGACACGCCACAAACGCGACCCGCTCTCCACGACTCCTGACAGACGGCCTGCAACGCCAGCAGCCGCAGATCGGTGTGGTGCGGATCGCCCCGCCGAGCAAACATCACCGTCACCACCGCTACCACCACCAGCAGCACCAGAAGGACAGACCCTCTTCCCCACGCCACGGCAGCGGTGATGCCGCGCAAGCCGGACGCTCGCCACAGCGCCTGCCTACCTTCGTCGGCGTCGGCGTTGAGCGGGTCGCGCGAGAATATGTTGCAGGAGCGCCACCAGGAGCGCGAGTCGGGCAGACGGCGGCGTCGGATCGAACTGAGCAGCTCGCCGACGGCGGCCATGGCGCGGCGCGGGGCGCGACCGGCGCACCACTGCCGCACCACTGTACAGTGCCGCCGCCCCGCCCTGGTGTCACACAGCACCAGACCACACGGCCGCCTGATACCGACAATCGGGCGGGCCCCGATAGTACCGGCCGGCGCCGCGATAGTGACCCAGGACTACCGGAGCAGCGTGACGCGCGCCACTCGACAGGCTCGCCTGGGCAGGTCAGTGTGCCGCCGCCACCGCTGTGTCGCCGTCCAGGAGTGTCCGGGTGGTGTACCGGAGACACAGCAGCCGGATCAGGAGCAGCAGCTCTGACCGTATCCGGTCGGGGCGGAGAAACGTGACGGCCGCCGAAGGGGTGTTTCCAGATTTGGGAATGGACTATACCACTAGGGGGAGCTGGAGCTGTCAGCTGGTCAACTAAGAACGGTATGTCATCGGCACAGCCAGGCGGTATGAACTGCCTCTGAGTCACCGAGTCAGACATGTCCGCCGACCCAACAGTCGTCATCAGCACGCGGCGTTTCCAGGGACGCATCCAAGACAGACCGACCATCGTGACTCGTAACTCACAGCAAATGTGCCAGCTTTATCAACCAACTCGTCGTCAAAGTGTCCGAACGGCGAAATCGAGACTCCCTCACCTCAGGCAGCGGCTTTCAGCGGCCTAATGGCTCATGTCTCATTCGATAAGCTATATTCACTCTCAGCATGTGCATCTACAAATAGTTCACTTCCCCGAATGTCAGACGTGAGGTGGCGTTTGACACAACGGTCCCGTTGCTATGCAACCGCGGCGTTCGTGCTTTCCCGCCGGGGAGAGGAAACTTTTACCACGGACGGTCGCGTCACGGCCTTGAAGGCGTCTTATCCCACATCCCGTCCGACTGCGAGTCGCTGCCAGTCCGGCGGTAAGGGAGACCCATATTTGGGAGCACATAATCGGCAGCAATCGATCAAGAGACGATGACGTGCGAGAACATGTACGTTGGCACCTGCCCAATAGATGCAAATGCTTTAGTACATAACGAAATACACGAAAAACGACAAATAATTCAGGTTGGTGCCATATGATTTGCACGGGAAAACTCCGACTATCGACATGAGATGTCTACCATAAGTAGTGAGCACGATAGCGTATCTTTGAAGGGTAGACCGCTCAGTGTGAATGCACAGCATGAAAAAACGGCTGCAATCTGACAAGTGCATGTCTTTGAAACACTTTTAGGATGATTTAGCCTTTGATTTGAGATCACTGTGATCGATCACTTTGTAATACTGTGATAAATATGGGGCTCGTATTTGACACAGAACTGACTTACCTAGGCCGGGCAGCTCGTCCTGGCTAGTTGTGGGATTCAGCTTGGCCCCTTCTGGAGTATCACGTCTGATGCAATGTATGGCGACCAATCAACAGGCAAATTTGAATACCTGGTAAACATACAATGTGTTAGTTTCTGTAAATTAAATATACAAAACATATACTAACAAATATATAGATATACTAACACACATGCTGTGCAAAATATATATAATATCATTAATTTCCAGAAGTCAGTACAAGCTAGAGTTAATGTCTGAACAAATCAAGTCAGTGCCCTTTTGTTCCTAGTGATAATTTACAAACTACTGCAGAGCTCGCTGAGATCAGAGCACACAGAGATATTGTGTTGGAACAACAATATTGGCAGTGTTAGNTTAACATGTTAAAATAGGCCTTGCCTCCTGCTGTCTAGCAGGCGCTCCTATTGGTCATGCTGATATTCAGCTTGCCTCCTCATTAGCCAATCACGTTTCTGGCGTGGTGAACCCGTGTCACTTCGGCACTTACTTTGGGCACTTATGAACTCTGGGCACTTATGAATCCTTGGCACTTATGAGCAATGGGCAGTTATGAATTATGGAACTTATGAGCTGTGGTACTTTTGAACCCGTGGCACTTTCATTATTTGTAATTGTTATCTCCATTCTAAATTGTTCCTAGTCCTTCTACGTCATATATTTCGGCCAATGAACAAGCATGTCGAAAATTTCCTTTGAACAAAGATCCACAAGAAAGTAAGAAAACTGAACAATGTATGATGCATTCATTTATAGAACACTCAAATCTAGCATTAAATTCGATATATTGCTGTAGCACTTACAAGCTGAAATGCATGTTCTTGCCCATGTACTTGCTTGCAAGTTGAAGATATATAAATACAGGTATCCTATCATTCTAGGGAAATTTGTATCCGATTGGCAGCACATCTATGACGTTATTTTTCTAGCAAATCGAGTCATATGATTTTACTCATATCTTAGACCTTGATATACTATAAAGGTACGTTGTGAATCGAGATATTTTACGTGGCGTGCGGGGTTAGTGTTAGTTGGTGTAGTGCAAGATACGAAACGAATCATATATTGCCGTTTTCATTTAGTTTTACATGGGCTTGTAGATTTAAAGTAAAAGTCATAGTGGTCAGTATATCTTATAAGGTAATAATTCACCTTCACCGCAAGGGCTCCGCCACGGGTTCGAAGTTGGGGGGGGGGGACGTGGATTCATGAGGTCAAGAAGATATAATCATATAAGGCTGAGCAGGGTCGCAGCGAACTCTTCAGAAAGGGGGGGTAAGCCAGCCATGGTGTCTCCAAATAAATTGCCCCTGAATATGAAAAACTTCGGATTTGGGCCACTTTATTTTGCGAGACCCCCTTTTGAAACTTTTAATGAGCTGGATTAGACCAGGACCCTTAAGACCCTCAGAGAGGCAATTGAATCAGGCACATAGCCAGGATTTTGTCCAGGGAGGGGTGGCGCCTCGTAAGGGCTCCTTGGGCGGCATGTGACCTTTGTTGTCGGTCCGCCCTAAAACCCCAATCATCATCAAAAGGGCTCCTCCCCGAGAGCCCCCTCGGATCTCCGGAATTACTGGACTGATCTAAAAATTCAAACAGAATTTGATATCCCTGAACCCTGGAAAATGTGTCAAAGGAAACATAATTGTGTGGACCTTGGGGTCATTGATGACGTCACAGGTCACGTCAAAGACTAAATGTTTGATTGTGTCATACTGTCTTTATGGATGGAATTGTTGGGCGATATTAAACGATTAAGCAGTTGGTAAATCAGTATGTTTTGTGTGTCTGACACCTCTTGAGTGCCATTCTAAGCTGTTGATCACCTAAAGTCAGGTCAAGGTCATGAGGTCAAACTGCAGATTACAGTCATAAGCGTTATAACACTTTTTTTTGTCTAGAATGTGAAAAATGACCTTAGAACATTGTTTATTCCATAACAATACAAGTAAGAAGCAAAAACAAATCAATTTTTTATGCATGTTAACCTGCGCCGGGCCGGTGCTCGGCGCCACCTTCCTCGGGCCGGGGGGGGGGGCGTTTCGACGCCCCCTTCTAACTCGGCTCCTATGGGACCTAGACATAAACCAAAAACACCATTCGAGATCTCATCAAAAGCGATTTCAAACTATTTCAGTGAAATTTTTGTCAGGTCAGTATTAGGGTCACCAGAGGTCATCAAAGGTCAAATTTTCCAGATTTAGTACTAAGCTCCAGATACCCCCAATTATCTCAGAAACTATGATAGCTAGGACCAAACAAGTAAAGAACTATTAGATAGCTATTGAAATTTGCAATCGCTACCAGGTCCTCAAATTTCCTCTCAGGTTTGGGCTCCAGAGGTCATCGAAAGTCAAAAGGGTTATTTTTTGCCAAAAATGTTTTCACGAATAACTGTTTACTTAAGTAAGATAGGGAAATGATTGCGACACCATCGTGTTTGTCTCATCAAGGCGCTTCCAATCATGCATATAGTTACCAGGTTAGGTCAACCTAGAAATTTGACCTCAGGTCAAGGTCAAGTGGTGACCCAATAGGTTATGTTGCACAATTGGGAGACGTGTCTTGACGAGTGACAACTGGTGTTGGTTTATAAACTTAGCTATCTTAATTGTATCAGAGTTATTGACAAACCAGAGTGTTGGTGACCTCACATGACCTTGGCTGACCCTGTAGTGATACCAGAACAAAGACTGTACCATCGGTCTTCAAAAGAATGGTCTATAATACATTAATGATAAAGAAGGGATTTGGGCTGATATCATTGCGTATCCTAGAAATGGTAAAGCATTATATATATTTCCCCATTGACTTAACTAACTGGATGACAGTTCAAGAAATTTGAGTAATGACCTGTACCCTTAGGTCACCCGATATGAAAAATCCGAGATATAAGAACTCTAGGTAGGGATGCCTCTCATTAAATCCTGTAAGGTACGAAACCGATCAATTCCACAACTCCTGGCTTTGGTAGGGCCGCAAACTTTTTTTTAAGGTGGGGTTCACATGACCAGGCTGGTGACCTGACCTGAACATGGCCTGAAGTTACATAAGAATAGAGAAGGCCTGGGCAAAGATGAATAACCGGTACTCGAATTTGGCGGCGCTACGCGCCGCCGTTTATCCGATATTCCGAAAAAACCTGAGGGGGGAGGCGGTCTAAACGCCCCTCTCCGGCCCGCGCGAGGTTAATGTTGTAGAAGTGGTTGTATTTTTACTTTGAAAGGTTTGTCGGCCATTTTTTGGTGTTATTTGTCCTGCCAAACTTAAAGGAATATAGCACTTGGGAAAAGTATGTAGATGATGGAACGAAAGAATGCCTGTTAACGGTCCTGGCATTCATTTTTGCGAAAAAAAGTCAGAATTTGTTGTAATTGACAAAAGTAATATGTTTATCATGTGACGTCCACCAATCTTGCGTCAACCAAGCGAGTTTGTGTCGTCACAAGGAGGACATCGAACGGCAAACTTTGCGCCCGCCCAGTGACAGCTGCTGTGCCGGCACCGCACGATGGGTGCACGGTAGGCGTGAAACGCGACTGGCTGGGTCGACCGGCGCTCACTCGCGCCGGGTTGGGACGTGGGGGCACGCATAACGTGAACACTTAGTGGCCGAGCGCTGACCGACCGTCGGTGGCGGTCGGGCGGCGCAAAGGTAACTGAAATACTGTGCGCGCGGTTCAAAATAGCGAGTGCGAGTGGCAAATCAACCGTGGAGTAAATACTGATGACGTATGCGAAACGATCCACGGGATTGTGACGTTGGAAATATGACCACATATGACCAACGGTTTTTGCGTTGAAACTCAGCAACTAGGTCGCTTTGGAAGGAAAAAATTTGGATTTAGGGGTTTCTCAGCACACCCGACAATCTGGCTATCTCAGTTAAAAACTAATGTTAAAGGTGCTATATTCCTTTTAATACACAAATTCACCTGACACGTCTCAATCATATTTATTACAATTTTGTGACAATTTTGATTTGTTTCAAAAATTCTGTTCTTTCAATTTCTCAAAATGTTGAATTTCAATAAAGCTTGAATATCTGAGAATGCAGTTTGATAGCCGAGTCTAGTAGTCATTTGATATATGGGGCATTGCATGACAGTTCAACCAAGCCATAACACCCCACACCCTACATCTCATATTGTGATTTAATTGCGTTTGGGGGGGTTATCTGGCTGCTAATTATCTCTGTTATATTTTCAGACCATCTGTCAAATGGTTTTCGAGTTATAGCCTCAGGCATCATTTGATTTTGCTCAAACCTTCAGTTTTCAATGAACGATATCTCCCAGTCCCATTTAAATTACAGGAGTCATTTAAACCTATATACAGTGTCCTAGGATTGCTTAAAAGCCAGGGTGCAGAGTGGAAAACTCAGACTGAAAATCAGGAAAAAGAGTGGAAAATTATACCTAAAAAAGAGCCTTTTTCAAGAATTTACCCAATTTGCTATTAAACAAAACTTGATATTTTTAATATGTTAAAAGAAATGAGTGAAAAATATCTCAAAAGTGAAAAAGAGTGGAAAACAGACCTTGAAATTGGGCAAAAGGAGTGGAATATTATATCTTGTAGGGTGTCACTTAACACCCAAAATTTTCAATCCTAGCGCACTGCCTATATATCATGAAAATGATCTTAAACCATAGATTTATGTGATATAACATTTTTTTGAAAATTTTGAAATTTTGCAACACGATTTTAAGTAAAATCATGTTTTGTATAATGTGGCCACTACAATTAATGATGTTTTTCCTTGCCAGCATTGATGTCAATATATAAGCCTTCGATAGTAAAATATTGGAGATAGACTGTTTCTCATATTTTTTGATTTGGGAAAAAATTATAGTCACCTGTCTGTGAGCTGTCACCAGCATGTATTTAGATAATAACTTTGCACGCAAAAGTGCTATAGAGTGTAACTGAATAGCATTATATTCGCCTCGTCGAGCTGTATTAAATGATAAATTACATGACCCCTGCAGGCTGCTCCTTGACCTCAACTTCAAGGTCACATGACCTGGGTCACCTGGTGCAGCCAACGCCAGATCGACCCAAATATAACACCCTGCTTCTCATAGTTTGATGAAAATGTGCTTTGGGGGTTATCAGGGCCATATATTCACGCTGAGCAATTTTCAGCCCTGTCTGTCAAATGTGTTTTATTTATTTATAGCCTCAGGCATCTGCTCGATTTTGCGCAAACCTAAAATTTGCACTATGCGATATCGCCCATCTAAATAATATGAGTCATATAAACCTATGTATTATCAGAATTTCAGAAGTCACAACATAATTTGAGATGATACTTGTAGAACATTCGAAAATAATTTTGAGATCTAAAAAATGAGATATGCTCAAAATTCAAATCATGCAAGTTTGTTATGTGGCCATTACAAATTCGGATTTTCCACAAATCATCTATTGCATATGTGTAATCAATCAAGTGTAATATTTGTAATGTAATCATTTGGAAAATTAACTTTAGGTCTCATGACATTAAGGTCATGGGGCGACCTGCAGGGGTCATATTATGCACCATTGAATGCAGCTCGACAAGGCAAATATAATGATGTTGGGTGACGCTCTCTAGCATAATTACGTGCAAAGTTATTTTCAAAGACGATTTGTCTAAAGACGAAGACGAAATTATATACTTTTTTTGTAAACCAATAAAGTTGGTCTTAAAATGACTGCCACCTCTTAACATTATATTTGAGTTGACATAGCCATTTTGCATGCTTGGCATTGCAATTATGTATGGTATAAGTTAAAACAACCCTGAGGTAGAATCAAGAGAATTCGAGTTTGGTTTTTGACATCTGTAACATCCCCAGTCCCCAATGTATTTGAATGGGGATCCTGAGCCGATGTCGTAGTCCCTCTTTACTAAATGTTGATAACAGTCGACTTGTTTTACCTTTGGCCAAACATTAGCCATACACTAGTCATACTTATGACAGCGTGAAGGTTTCCTTTTTTCCCAAAAATTCCTTCATATGACGTCATCAGCCCAAATATTTAAACTCATTTTTCATGAAATTAAGCAATGTTTGTGAGAAACAAATGTCATAATCGTGTTCGGCAGCAATTACTTCATATTAAACTTAAAGGGACACTGCCACCTTCCAAAAAGTTCTCAAACGTACGCCATTTGTGGTGCAAAATATGAAGCAATTGCTGCTGAACACGATTATGACATTCGTTTTTCACAAAAAGTGCTCAATTTCATAACAAAATACGTTTTAGTATTTGGGCTGATGACGTCATATGAAGGAATTTGGGGAAATAGAAAAAACCTTCACGCTGCCATATGTATGACTAGTGTATGGCTAATGTATGGCCAAATGTAAAACAAATCGACTCTCATCAACATTTAGTAAAGAGTGACGACGTCATCGGATCCTGGTCCCCATTCAAATCCACTGGGGACTGGGGATTTTACAGATGTTAAAATCAAACTCAAATTTCTTTGTGATTCGACCTCGGTGGTTGTTTTAACTTATACTATGCATAATTTCAATACCAAGCAGCCAAAATGGCTATCTCAACGAAAAATAGAATGTTAAGGTGGCAGTGTCCCTTTAAGCACCACAAGCAGCGTACATTTGAGAACTTTTGGGAAAGTGTCAGTGTCCCTTTAACCTGAGGCCTGTTTACCGTGAACAACAGTCAGCAGGTGGTCGTGAACTTCACGACCACCTGCGGTTCGGCGGCTACCAGCTGGGGCATTTCACAACAAATCGACCACAAATGATTAAATTTGACACCCTCACATTTTTGAAAATTCTGAAGATAGGTTTGTTTGGTAATCTTTGGTGCTAAAGCCATGCTGTGACAATCTTAATTTTGTCAGATTAACGGTCAGCGAGTTATAGCCTCAGACATTTTTTAGACATGTAAAAACATCTTTGATCGTCTATAGCTTGTAAACGAACTGCACAAACGTAATATAATTTCATATGGTTGAGCTTGCAATGATGCGAGGAAACTTCTGGCAGTTTCGTATTTTTTTATTTTTTTTCGTTTTTTGACCACGTGACTTGGTGACCTAGTTTTCCATGAAATACCTTGATCTGTGGCGCCCCCAAAAATTGAATTTTTGTCTGAAGCCAAGTCAGTCTTTATAAATATTATTTACAAAGAAAAAGTACAAAGCGTTTTGCCTATACAAATAATTTTTTAAGTATTTAAGCTTGGCAAAAACTCCGGTAAAACGCTGCAAACTATGTAAAATATGTGTATCTTCGGACTGGGTTGAGATATCGAGATGCATTTAACGACAGTGGATAGGTTTAACTATTCTGAACTATGCAAACTATGCAAAATATGTGTATCTTTGGACTGGGTTGAGATATCGAGATGCATTTAACGACAGTGGATAGGTTTAACTATTCTGAGAGTAAAATGTTAATATACTTATGTGATCTGAGGCCAAGATCAGGGTCCTATTTTAGGTCGAATATTGCAGGTAACGCTTTGAACACAAGTATGTGTATCTCTGGACTGGGTAGAGATGTCGAGATGTGGTAAACGACAGTGAAAATAGGTCTAAATATTCGGAGACGAAATGTTTTATCCTTTTGGTGGTCTGAGATTAAGGTCATGGTCACATTTAAGGTCACAATTCCAATACTTGACCTTGAATAAGACATTGACATTGACCTCAGATCACAAAAGTGTTTTTACATTTTCGTCTAGACCTATTCACTGTTGTTTACCACATCTCAATATCTTTATCCAGTCTAGAGATGCATAGACATGTGTTCAAAGCGCCACCTGCAATATTTGACCTTATATACGACCTTATATATACCTCGATAGTCGATTTTCACCTCAGATTACACAAGTTTGCTTAAAATTTCGTCTCCAAATACTAAGACCTATATACTGTCGTTTACTGAATCTCGATTTCTCTTCCAAGGTCAAGGTCATATTAAGGTCGTAATTTCAATATTTGACATTAAATATTACCTTGATCTCAGGTCACAAAAAATATGATAATATTTTCATCTCATAATTTATAGGCCTATGCACTGTTGTTTACCGCATCTCGATATCTCTACTCAATCCAGAGATACACATACATGTGTTCAAAGCGTTACCTGCAATATTTGACCTTAAATACGACCTTAAGCCGGACCTTAGTGTGTACCATAGGCCATAGCAACAGCTGCGGGGCTGTACATTTATTTGTCATACTGAATATTACGAGATCAGCTGCATATGGAACTGGCATATGTGTAATGTTGTGCATTTGGTTACACATACAGGTATATGCAATGCCAATGTGGTATGTGCAAGTGTATGTATCCATGCTAACATGTTTAACCCGCGCACTGCAGGGGGTTCGCGCCGAACACGAACTGCAGGGGGGGTTGATTTCCGCCCCCGTGAGATCTCCAAAAAGAGATAGACAAGCGGAAAGGCATTCGGATAGCTCACTAGGCAAGCATATAATGAGATAATATAGATATATATTATAGGATCAGGTCACAATTGAGGTCACCAGTGGTCATCCAAAGGTCAGATTTCGCGTTTTAGAACTCTTTTTAGGACTCTTTTCAGAAACCCCCGATTATCTCGGAAACTATGATAGCTAGGAGCAATTGATTAGAGAGGCATCCGATAGCTATTGAAATTTGCAATCAACACTGTATGTCCTCAAAATTGAGCTTCAGATCAATAGTTTTAAGGCTCCAGAGTCATGAAAAGGTCAAATACTGTTTTTAGCAAAACAGTTTTTATCCATATAGCAATGTCACTAAGAAAGATAGGGAAAATATTTTGACGGCCATCGTGGTTTGTCTCAAATGATGCGCTTTGAACTTATATAGCGGTGACCTGGAAAGGTCAACTTCAAAATTTGACTCAGTCTCAAGGTCATTTGGTGACCCAGTAGGTCATGGTTGCATATGGGGCAACGCGCAAAGACGAGCGAACACATTGGTGTACAACTAATCGTCTCTATTCTTTTCTATAGAGTTATTAGGCAACCATATTGCTGTGACCCAGATGACCTCACGATTGACCTGTGTAGAAATCCTAAGCCAACAATTGTACCTTGATCATTTTAGAATGAGCTAAAATCGCATGATTCCTGACCGAATTGGCCTGATCCAATGCCATGTTTTCTGAGAAGGAAAGCATTTGTTTTATTTCCCCATTCACTTATAATGGGGGGTTCAGGAATTGACCTGACCTTTGTCACCGATACGAAAAATCCGAGAATACGAATTGTAGGTACTGATAATTCTTATGAAATCTGCCAAGTTTCAAAACTTTCGGAAAAAGACTGTGGCTTTGGCAGCGAACGCAACACATTTTTGAAGGTGAAGGTCATTGACATGGCTTGTGACCTGACCTGAAGATGACGCTCAAGTAAAACTTTCGCAAAGTGTGTGTAATTGATGCTACCAGGTGTACAAAATTTGGCGGCGCTGCGCGCCGCCGTTTTTGCGCTACTCATGAAAAACCTGAGGGGGGGCGGAAATCACCCCCCCCTGCAGTGCGCGGGTTAAGTGATTTGCTATGAGAACTGATGTCTAATATTATTAACTTCTAACCCTGTATCTATGCAAAGTATTGTATCAATGTGCGGTGATGTTATTATGCTTTGTTTCTATTGGCGGTGGGTGGCACTATGAAGACTGTGTGCTGAGTCACAGTCTGATATGCTCCCCCGATTCAGGCGGAGGAGGCGCCATGGAGCGCGCCGACGGTCTGGTGCAGCGTCGGAACGTAGCGACTCGTGAGCGTGCCGCCGGTGCCTCTGGTGCCGACTCGGCCGCCGATGGCCTGCCGCCGGACATCGCCGAGCCCGACACAGATGGAGACAGCAAGGAGACGCGGCTCACTCTGATGGAGGAGGTGCTCATGCTCGGTCTCAAGGATAGAGAGGTGGGTATCCGATCTGTGGCTGGTCAGTTAGTCGGCCGATCGTGAGGCTGTAACTGGAGCGGGACACGACTTGCACTTGCTCTTCTTTTGGTGTGGGTACCGCCAACCAGGAGATACCAACTAATTAGAACAATGTCATGGATGACGAGTGGAATGGTGTATGAGGGGGTGACTGTCACGTTTGTGCCAATAGTGATTCCATTCATTTGATAGGGATCTGTTCGTTCCATCGTTCCATTGATTCTGAAAATATAAATATAGGTACGCTAAGCTGGGGTGGAGTTTTCACGGGTTTACCGGGTATATAACGGGTGCCATTTGTGTACCACGGTTATAATGGGTGAGTACCGGCTATAACGGGTTTATCACGTGTTTCACAGGGGCGCAACGGGTACCACGGGTGTATGTCGGACACCGTAGGCTTTTGACGGATACATCGGGTGTATGGCGGGTACAAACACGTGCGACAGACCGTACGATGGGTGTGCCACGGGTATTGTACGGGTTATCAATCCCTCTTGTCCATCACTGACTCGCACCACCGGGCGTCACTTGACCTGTAATCGTCCAGCGGAGCGGACGGGTTAGCTGCACTAGTTATTACTCTGTCAGTTATTTGGGGTTTTACTATATCTGTATGGTGCTTTACATATGGTATGTCAAAGTTTGGTTTTCAGCTGAGCTGGAATTCGCAACAGAACATAATATGTCGTCGCCGTACGGTACCACATTAGATATCTCGTGTAGCTCTGGTCAATGCTCATACACCACACCATTGGCATATCGGATTTATCAGTGATAAAGAATCTCAAGGTAACCTAGTTTCAGTACTGTGTTTGCATGTGCTGATATCACTTTTACAGTGTTTTTTCTCTTTTCACTCCAGCCACTGCTAGTGTCACGTCACCGGTACTCAGTTACTAATGCTATCATGCTGTCCATTTGACCCGTGCCTTATCCTGTCTGGTGTGCTGTCTGACTAACCTGTGCCTTATCCTGTGTAGGGTACTGTCTGACTCACCTGCGCCTTACCCTGTGTAGGGTGCTGTCTGACTCACCTGTGCCTTACCCTGTGTAGGGTGCTGTCTGACTCACCTGTGCCTTATCCTGTCCGGTGTGCTGTCTGTGACTAACCTGTGCCTTATCCTGTCTGGTGTGCTGTCTGGCTAACCTGTGCCTTATCCTGTGTAGAGTGCTGTCTGACTCACCTGTGCCTTACCCTGCTCGCTGTCCAGGGCTACACGTCGTTCTGGAATGACTGCATCTCCAGCGGTCTGCGCGGCTGTGTGCTGGTGGAGCTGGCCATCAAAGGCCGCATCGAGCTGGAGAAGAGCGGACCGCGCCGCAGACGGCTGCTGGGTCGCAAGGTACGCCCGCTGCCGCGTCGTACCCCAACACCGCCCCGTCCTGCCCCGCCCACTGACACGTCATACCCCGCCCCGCCCCAACACCGCCCTGCCCTGCCCTGCCCTGCCCGCTGCCACGTCATATCCCGCCCCGCCCCAACATCGCCCCGCTCCAACACCGCCCCGCTCGCAGCCCTGCCCCGCCCCCTTATCAGATGGCTCTTTCCATGTCATCCCCCACCGGGCATGGACTGACTCGTCCAACTTACGCCAGNATGTTTCACCACGTGACACATAAGTATGGGAATCTGCAATCCCCATACTTGGTGCACCATCTACAAAAAAGTGCTTATTTAATCTTTATTGGTTGATTTATTAACAATTTCTCTAAATGGTTAAAGTTCTGAAGAGATTCCCTGATGAGCAAGAGACATGGATTATCTTGGAATATGGAGCCGTACAAAGTTAAAGAGTTGACCGGAGGAATTTCCGACAGAAATTTGGAGTCCATCCGAAAAATGTTCCGAGGGACACGACATTCAAACGTCTGATCGATCGGTTAGTTGTAAATAAAGGACACGCCAAGATCAGCGTTGTGACTACTGGGTAGACCCGCCGTACCCTGACAACACGGTGAAAGCCGTGAAGGATTTCTTGGATCTTTTTCTGTCCAGAAAATAACGTTTTTTCATTTCGCCGAGTCGATCATAGCTCTGAGCATCCCTACCATTGTCTGGCGCACCTTGTTCGGCGACGGTTAGTTGTTTCTAAATGTTGCATTTATATGATAATTTCGCTAACAGCATTAGTATTGTCAGTTCACCGCGCATATCCATGTGAATCAAATACCGATTTTTTGTCTTTCTGTTCAAATGCAATTTTTTGGAAGTGAAAATACCAAGTAAGTCGAAATCGAAACATATATTTTCAAATTGTTCAGAAATCCTCTATTTATGGCATATGCTGTTTTATTATTTTGACAACTATTTCTATCGTAAATAGACCAAACGAATAATGTCAGTTGTTTTGAAACACCTGTAGTTAGTTTGCAAACTAACTAGTTGGGTTGCAAACTATCTGGCCGGTCAGTTAGTTTGCAAACTAACAAGTTAGTATGCAAACTAACTGGACAGTCAGTTAGTTTGCAAACTAACTAGTTAGTATGCATACTAACTTATTTCTCATACCAACTGTAACATATATAAAGTCACTCAACACTCCCATCTAACGTCATGTGAAGACCATATACATACGAATATCGCGTCACGTCTGAGCCATTGCGTTGTGTGTTGACAGTATCGAGCGCTACCGTGCGTCTACATGGGCCTCGTCGAGGCTCTCTGGCACAACCGCCGCCACCGCCGCCGCAGCAGCAGCAGCAGCAGCAGCAGCAGCAGCAGCAGCAGTCACTGCCTACAGACAGCGAGTACAGTCGGAGTGCTGCCACCTCAGGGCCGGCGCAGAGCCCCCCTGAGCGTCAGCGGCAGAAGGCGCTGGCTCCTCCCGCCGACGTACCTGGCCGCTATACCTTCGCCACCGACGCTCCTGCTTACATGCGTCAGAGTGGCCGCAGTACGTCCATGGCTGACCTGAGGAGCATGCCACGCTCGCTGCCCCCGCGGCGACGTAACTCTACAGGGGATCAGAGTCCGCAGCCACCGGTCTCAGGGAGGAGTCCGGCTAGAGAGAGGAGTCCTCCCAGGGATAGACAGAGTCCTTCCAGGGATAGGCGGAGTCCTCCTCGAGAGCAGAGGAGTTCTAGAGAGCAAATAAGAGCAAAAAAGAGTCCTCCTAGAGCACAAAATAGTCCTCCTAGAGCGCAAAGGAGTCCTCCTAGAGCGCAGAGGAGTCCTAGAGCGCAGAGGAGTCCTAGATCACAGAGGAGTCCTCCTAGAGCGCAGAGAAGTCCTTACAAAAACTCGAGCCCCAAAGAAGCACGTCAACAGAAGTCCCCTCCCGCAAAAGAACGACAGGGACGGAGTCCTTCTAGAAATCGGCGCAGTCCTTCAAGAGACCCGAGGAATTCCTCCAGAGACAGAAGGGACTCTTCCAGAAACCGGCGGGACTCCTCTAGAAACAAACAAGATTCCTCCCGAGATAGATGGGATTCCTCTAGAAACAAACGGGATTCCTCCCGAGATAGACGAGATTCCTCTAGAAACAGACAGGTTTCCTCCCGAGACCAGCAAAGTTCATCTAGAGACAGACGGTCTCAGAAAGACGGTCAGCTTAGAGGTGAACAGTGGAATAGGCTCGATGGAAGGTCCCCAGCTGTCGGCACGCCGTCCCGAAGGTCAGGGGGAGGCGGCGGAGACCGACAGACAGGCCAGCCTCGTGTCGGCACGCCGTCCCGAAGGTCAGGGGGAGGCGGCGGAGACCGACAGACAGGCCAGCCTCCTGTTCGGCACGCCGTCTCGAAGGTCAGGGGGATGTGCGGCGGAGACGACAGACAGGCAGCCCCTCCTGTCGGCACGGTTGCTCGTCCCGAAGGTCAGGGGGAGGCGGCGGCAGACGGACAGACAGGCCAGCCTCCTGTCGGCACGCCGTCCCGAAGGTCAGGGGGGAGGCCAGTGGAGACGACAGACAGGCCAGCCTCCTGTCGGCACGCCGTCTCGAAGGTCAGGGGGAGGCGGCGGAGACCGACAGACAGACCAGCCTCGTCAGCAGAGAATCGGGGAGGAAACGGAACGTAACGGGAGGGCCAGAGACACGCGTCAGAACGCTGACCCAAAGAGACGCTCCGGTGGAACGGGTAGCGATCCGTCTTCTTCAGGGAAAGCGAGTCGAGATCAGGAGAAGCGGTCCGGGGGCCGGGTAGACGGACCAGATCGAGACAGGAGCAAACCAGGAAGGCGCGATGACGGAGATAACCGGTCTAAAAATGGTGAGAGAGACAGAGGTACTAGATCCAAAAAAGACGACAGAGCTGAAGAAAGTGGATCTCGCATGAACGAAAGAGGAAAGGAGACACTAGGCGCAGGACGAGACCGAAGATCTCAGTCGCAAAAATCCAGCGGTCGTAGCGAGTTAGGAGCAACGAGAACAGACGATTTCCGAAGGAGCAGGTCTACCTCGCGAAATCCACAACCGATGAGGCGATAGAGGGCAATAATTTTCGAAAGTGATAAGCAATTCGGTGGATAGATTGGATACGATGCATATGCTTGGACAAAGTAGTTCGGCGGACAGTAGCATGGTCCGATGTGTGCCTGCGTTATCCCTCAATACTTGCAGTTTAAGCTCAACTCATATTGTATACACTTGCTAGATATAATCTATACTATAATCTGCACACTGCCACGCGGGCGTGGTACTTGCAAATGTTCCTCAAGAGCTTAACCAAAGAAGTTGAGAAGTCATAGCCCTATTGCTTGGATTATACGGCGGATGTGTGGGAAGTGATTTATTTTCCTAACATATGTGCTGCTCTGTGTATCACCCGAGCTGAATTTCATATTTTCTGTGCGAGTGTGTCGAGCTCTACCTGTAGAGCGAACAGCGATGACGGGGCAGATAATCTGTGGTTCGCTGGTCGACTCAGAAAATTTGACCTCGGCGTTTAATTGCAATGGCGCATCGAAGTTCCCGGTGTAGACATTGTCATATCCAACTGCTCTTTGTCTTTGAGTGCACTGCTAATCATATTTGTGGAAGATGAAGTGAACGGACTCCACTTATCCCTGTCATGCCATCCATTCGTCCGGTCCCGATAGTTATCCGGTCCCGATAGTCGTCCGGTCCCGATAGTTATCCGGTCCCGATAGTCGTCCGGTCCCGATAGTTATCCGGTCCCGATAGTTATCCGGTCCCGATAGTTATCCGGTCCCGATAGTTATCCGGTCCCCGATAGTTATGCCGGTCGATAGTTTTATCCGGTCCCGTAATCGTTATCCGGTCCGATAGTTATCCGGTCCCGATAGTTATCCGGTCCCGATAGTCATCCGGTCCGATAGTTATCCGGTACCGAATAGTTTAATCCGGTTCCCGAGTGTTATCCGGTCCCGATAGTTTATACCGGTCCCGATAAGTTATCGCGGTCCGATAGTTTATCCGGTCCCGATAGTTATCATACCGGGTCACCGATAGTTATCCGGTCCCGAATTAGTTATCGGTCCCGATAGTTTATCCGGTCCCGATATGTTAATGTCCGTCCGATAGTTATTGCCCCGGTCACTGGACTTATCCGGGTGATACTCGTAGGTTATCCGGTCCCATAGTTAATCCGTCTCGATAGTTTTCCGGTCCCGATAGTTATCCGGTCCCGAATAGTTTATGCCGGTCCCGATAGTTCTATCCGGCGCGTAGTTATCCGGTTCCCGATAGTTATCCGGATCCCGATAGTTATCCGGTCCCGATAAGTTATCCGGTCCCGATAGTTATCCGGTCCCGATAGTTATCCGGTCCCGATAGTTATCCGGTCCCGATAGTTATCCGGGCTCGATAGTCGCTGCCGCACCCGCCATTTCCCGAGATGCAACTTCAGTTGACGAGTTTGTATATCGACTGAAGTACAGGTCGCGGTGAACCTGATTGTCATTGGTATCCGACGGGTTAATTTTCGGATGAGGATCAGTTGCTTCCGCCGATTGATCCTTTCTCCGGGTAATCCTTGCGGCACCAATGCGACCGGTTCTTCCCTGACCAGGCAGCCGAAGCGTTTACGATGGTGGCGTACACCCGGTCTATTATGTATATTCCCTTTCTTAGTTTCTAAAACTCATCTAATTTCACCTCTGTGTACAAGAAGGACTGATTTAAGGGAACATGTGGTACCTACCTAGGTAGGTACTACATGTTCCCTTGCATCAGTCCTTCCTGTACACAGAAGTGAAATTAGATGAGTTTTAGAAACTAAAAAGGTGAAGATACATAATAGACCGGCTGTACGTCCGGCCCAGGTCTTATCAGGTTATGTCGCCGTCCCATCGGTCATATGCTACCCTGTGCTGCCGCATTTGTCTTGTCATCCGGGTCTGGTAACTATCGAGCTGGTATATGGTGATGCAGTTCTGAGCAAAATACACGCTGAAATATTCATCCGAGTCCTATAGCATATCGAAATATACTGTTATGTGTGATACATGGCTTGTAACTATGTGTCCTGGATAGGTATATTTATAACAGTACCTATTGAGCATTCAGGTTGTGAGTATACGAAGTTTTACGGAGCTTTTATTGTATTTTTTCGTGCTCAGGATTAAAATGTAAGATAGAAACATGCATCGCAAATAATACTGAACGAACCAAAAACTGCACTTTAACCTCGTGACCTGAGATGACCTCATTTAATACAATGCACGGGGATGATGACATTTATAGCTTTCAATCCAATCTAACTTACTATTTAAAGAAAGTCAGACTGTCATTCTGTCTGTTCATCTATCCAACTTTTTCCTTATACCTATTATAAGTACGAAAGGTGATGTAGTTTCGACACATAAGCATTGAATAGTATCTAATAAATCATTTTGCAGATCGCATGACAACATGTGTGTATATATTCTGCTCCCAACATTTCCCAAAATCAAACCGTTCTCCTACAAGTAAAGATAATGTCTGTTTGTGTTGGAGCAAATAGCACGACAGTCGACACTCCACCTGGATAGAATCTCAATGACGCTTAATGCGCACCCCAGCGACACCTATAGCACGGAGAAGAGGTTTAGCGGTAAATAAACAAATATAGCCGTTCGCACCGAATTGAAAAGTCTTAACCCTATTCCTGGAGGGATGAAAAGTATACGAATCTGTCGGGGGGGCTCATTCGGCCCCCTTTCAGATTCCGCTGCATAAGAGCTAGAAACATGAACTTGGGTGTGTGACTTGGTCGACTTAGTAACTCTATTTTGTCGATTTTGGTGACTTGGGTCAATATCTTCAAAAGGTCAAATTGACGTCATCAAAAATTATTTTTGTCAAAATGATATTTCTTCAGAAACCTTGGCCATTATCTCGGAAAACTATGGCAGCTAGGAGAATCCAAAAATCACTGTAAGCGGTTTTTACTGGTCTTTCAGCCCGTAAGGCATCAGAAATTGACCTCGGGTCAATGGTTTGGACTGTAGAGGTTCAACAATGTTAGAGAAAAGTGTTTTTTCAGCATGTTTTTCTTTAATAAGCTTTTTATCTAAAGTATATACAGCACTTATTTTGGTAACATCGTGTTTTTCTCTGTCATTGCGGTTCGAATCATATCAACTTTGTCAAATCGGAAAATTTTGACAGCCCCGGGTCCAAGGTCAAGGTCAAGGTGACCGTAAGTCGGGGTCAAAATGCATATAAAAAGACGCGTATTGTCGAGACAAACTTTTTTGGGACCATTTGTGAGTCTCTAGATGTTCTTGTCCACGAGTTTATTGATAAAAAGGTTTTGGTGACTGAATGACCTTTCAAAGGTCATTGATAAACATTCATCCTTTTTCATGAAGAAGGGCCTAGAGAGATGACATGACTCACTGAAATAATTGGATTGATGCAATGTATTAAACCCTCGTTTTTTTATTTTTCACCATATTCTTATATTGGAAGAATAGCATTTGACCTGACATCAGGTCATCAAATATTTAGATATCACCCTGATAATCTCAACACATATTATTTGGCATGTTTTCTCTCACATGTAATCCGCTTTTTCCGAAACGTCTTGAAAATAAACTTGCCATGTTTTTGTGAAAAATTCAGTTAAAAAAAAAAAAGGATTTCAAAATTCGAAAATTTTGAAATTTCGAGATAGCATCTGCTGAAAAAGCAATCAATTCTCTAACCGGAGTCCTGTTTTTTGCTAACATTCTCCTTCAAACACAACTCTCCATGAGTGCCTTAACCATGCAAAGATTTGGTGTCAAAACGGCGAAACGAGTCGTCCCCCCTAAAAACTGTCCTGGGACCACCTCCATATTCAATTGGAAAAAATCACCATTCGCCATGCGCAAATGAAATAGTTAGGGAAAGCCAGCAATTTGAAGATCTGAAATTGAAGAAGAGAGAGTAATGAATGACGTACGCGAAAAACTCAAGGGGGTCGATTCGGCCCCGCCCCCTCCACAGTAATAGGGTTAAGTCACAAACTACGATCCTTGAACGGGTGAGTGCCCATCGGTAATACGACGAATAAATAACTGTAAAAATGGCAGTCTGTATGCAATTGCCATAGATCGTGCCAGCGGAAGCGAACGGGTGTAGCACTACGGTTAAAGGGAAATATAGCACCTTGGGAAAAAGTATGGTAGAGATGATGGAGAAGAATGCCCTGATTAAAGTCCTGGCATTCATTTTGGCGAAAAAGTCGAATTTGTTGTAATTTGAAAAATAGTAATATGTTTACATGTGACGTTACACCAATCTTTGAGCGTCACCAAAAGCAGAGTTGTGTCCGTCACAAAGGAGGCATCGAACGGCAACTTGCGCCCGGCCCAGTGACAGCTGGCTGTGCGGGACCGCACGAATGGGTGCACCGGTAGGCGTGGAAAGCGCGACTGCGCTGGTCGAACCGCGCTCGCATCGCCGCCGGTAGGACGTGGGGGCACGCATACGTGAACCACTAGTGGCCGAGCGCCTGACGCACCGTCGGTGGCGTCGGGGCGGACGCAAGGTAACTGAAATACTGGGCGGACGGTTCAAAAAAGCGAATGGCGGTGGCATATTGACAGTGGAGTAACTACTGATGACGTATGCGAAACGTCACGGATTTGTGACGTTTGAAATATGACCACATCATGACCAACGGTTTTGGCGTTGAACTCAGCACTAGGTCGCCTTTGGGGGGAAAAATTTTCGATTTGGGGGGTTTTCTCAGAACAACCGACAATCTGGCTATCTCAAGTTAAAAACTAATGTTAAAGGTCCTAGTATTCCTTTAACTACATGAAGTAATCATCCTGATGTGTGGACGCTCTTAAAGGGAATTAGCACCTTGGGAAAATATGTAGAGATGATAAGAGAAGAATGGCCCTGATTACGGTCCCTGGCATCATTTTGCGAAAAAAGTCAGAATTGTGTTGTAATGTTGAAAAATAGTAAAATATGTTTACATGGTGACGTCACACCAATCTTGGCGTCACCAAAGCGATTGTGTCGTCACAAGGAGGCATCGACGGAAACTTGCGCCGCCCAGTGACAAAGCTTGCTGTGCCGGCACGCACGATGGTGCCAGCGGCTAGGCGTGAAACGTAGACTGGCTGGGTCGACGGCGCTCGCTCGCGCGGGTTAGGGACGGTTGGGGGCACGCATAACGTGAACCACTAGTGGCCGAGCGCCTGACCGATCCGTTTGGGTGGCGGTCGGGGCGGACGCAAGGTAACTGAAATACTCGCGGCGGACGTTTCAAAAAGCGAAGTGCGATGGCAATTCACAAGGGTGTAACTACTGATGACGTATGCGAAACGTCACGGGATTTGTGACGTTGAATTGCAGACCAATTATATGACCAACGGTTTTTTGGCGTTGAAACTCAGCAACTAGGTCGCCTTGGAGGGTAAAAAATCGATTTGGGGGTTTCTCAGCAACCCGTGGACATAATGGCTATATAGTTAAAAACTATGTTAAAGGTGCTATATTCCCTTTAAATTACATAGTTAACCCTAATTACCCTGCGGGGTCTAGACTTCTGCCCCCACGGTAGTTTTTCGCCCGCCGCTTCTGCAACCGTTTTACGTCTATTCGTCTTGAAACATCATTTCACGGAATTTCTCCTAAATATGAATGACCGTGTTTCTTGTGAAAATTTGGGAAAAAATCTGCCCGCAGGTACGGCGGCTCCAGGGTCATGTTTTTTGGGATGGGGGTGTCGTTTCGAATCGGGTGGTGGCGGCGCAATATTCTTGGTAAGTTTGCGGTGGAATAAAGCGTCAGAAACTAAGTTGATGCTTTGTACATCATACATAATTGGATTATACATATTTTGGGGCAGAGGCGCACTCAGAGTACATAAAATGGGAGGCGTAATTCTTCGTCAATTTAGGCCAACTTCAAATAAGCAGATGATAAAAGGCGGTTCCGCACATGGTGCCCCCAGCTGTTTACCTGAATTCCGCCAATTTTTATTTGGCCACAATTGTGTTAACATTTAAATAATTCAGCACAACAAACGCCCAAAATGTGACGTTCCAACGTCCCAAACATCTAAGGAAAAGCACAACATTTTTCATTTTGCAAAAATTCTCTCCCATTTTTTTATCCCGCGAGTGCCGCTCTATGGTTTTTCGTTTTTGGTACTTGTCCCTTTCAACATCATTGAAAGAACTGACATTGGAAGCCAAAAACGTTTTTTTGCTGCAATCGGTCCAATACACATGGTCACAATGAACCTTTCAAAAACACCCTAATTTTCGTATTTTTGGGGCCCCCTGCCCCCCCCCCATTCCATTTTTTGAGAAAAAAGAAAAATATGGATGCCAAAAAGAAAGATTTCGTCACGACCGAATCGATGATGTTTGTCCCAGTTGAATCCGGCCGAGCGGGTTCTTCCGAGATACTCTGGGGGGGGCCGAATCTGCCCCCCGGCAGGTTAACGTAATTCTGTGTCGCCCGCAGGGAATAGGGTTACTGCAAAACCGTGCGTTATCAGAATTGCTCAATATATTTTTACTTTACTTGACCTGTGTAGTCACGGTGAAGCCCCATTTAAAAATTATACCGTGTTCAACGACATAATTTTGTCTCATTCAATTCTCTACCAAAACCTTTTTCGCTTATACTTTGCTGCAACAAACACCTTTCTACGAGTGATTAGCCATGCAAAGGTTTTGGCTCAAAACGGTGTTTCAAAACGGAAGCTTAATTATTGCCTTTTAATGGATTCAATGTAGAATAAAGCCCGAAATTTCGAGATCTTAGTCAACATTTTGCCGTATTTGTCCACGAAGCTGCACAACGGTCATCACGGGACGACGTCTTAGAAGTTACTCTCAGCAAATATCGTTAGATGGTGGTGCCTATTAGCTAATAGCTATGGCCTTAACCCTCCCCCGGATAGGGGGTGGATGCCAGCCTCCCTCGGTTTTCCCAAACAACTTAAGTAGTTAATAACCGATCGTTATGAAACTTTAAGTACCCTGCTTTTAAACAATTTGACACATATTCTACAAATTTAAAACTTCCAACTTCCATTAACCGTGACCTATGATCTGTTTCTTCCAAGGATCATGTCAAGGCGAAACTGGGCGTCGCGTAGTATCGATCCTTGTTACATGTGCAGTTTCCGAGTGTTTGACGTTCAGGAGCAAATGGAAAGGTATTTCCAGGTGACAAGTGTGTCTTCTCCTGAGATTGCGACCTAGACTGACCTTTTCTGAGATCAACTGAGTTCACTGACCTTCGATGACCTCCGATTACTTTTTCGGCTTCTGGCCGTTTTTAGGACAGTTTTGACACTGATTTCAAATATTGCAGACATTTGACATAATTATACGTTTCATTGGGATCATGCGCTTCCAAAGGTCAACCGAGGTCACTGACCTCAAATGACCTGACATGACCTTTTTGGAATTTTGTCGTTTTTAGGTTATTTTTTACGCTGATTTCAATTTTGGCATGTATTGAGCATACAAGGATGTTTCTTTATCATTTTGGCTCGATCAGTATTCAATTTTCACACATTTACGATTTGTGACATTTTGTTTATTGACATGACCTCAGAGGTCACCTATTAGTATTGACCCAGTACCTTAAAATCATATGTCAATGGCTTCCTCTCGTCACAAGCAACACGCTCGTTTTTACATCGAAGACCTTTGTGTTTCGCTCAACTCAATTAGGGGCGAAACACAAAGGGAGGTCGTACCAACCCCTTACCCGGACAGTAGAGTTCTACATGGGGCGGCTATCCCCATGGCTGGCCGAGCCCCATGGCTAATGAGGTGGGCCGGACTGGAAAATCTCTAGACCATGGCTGTGGCTATGGCTGTGGCTGCAGAGTCTACCTGGAATTTTGGTTTTCATTAATCTTATCAAACCAATCATGGTTAAAAGAAGCCTTGGCATGTTGGCATTACAGTAGACTGGAAGTAAACACATAATAATAATTAACAAAATATTCACGGCTGGCCCAACCGGCCAGCCACTGAGCATTTGGGAGTGGCTGAGGCTGGCTATGGCTGTGATCCTGGCCGTGGGGCGGCTTTGGCCTAAGGAAGTGCAGCCATGTGAACTCTACCAGGACAGGCAGTGTAATTTGCCCTACCGCCCCGGTGCGAGGGTAAATGGATATTAATGCCTGATCCCCAGAAATAAACGCCTGTTTTTCAATTTCCCGTGGTATCTAAATAGTGATAATTATAAACTGTGCTTTAAATTTGTGGCGGAAGGAAAACTCGCTGCAATAATACTATATGGCTGGTTTATCTGGCTGTGCAGAAGATGCGCGTCCAGCAGTCATTTTTGGTCATGTTGTCTTGGTATTTTAGTGACGTCACAAACTACAAGGAATGAGTTTAAATTGTATAAGTTTTTGAGTCATTTCTGAGCTCATTTCATATTATTACTAATTTGTTTGGTTTAAATTTCACATAATACAAATGATCCTTGTGTTTTTATAAACCCACAATACTGGGTACCTTCAACAAAATTGTCCCCCACCCAATTATGCAGTTTTGTTAAATTGGGCGGTTGCCTTTGATGCAAAATTGAGTTTTTAAATACAATTAGTATAAAGTTCGTTGTGGGCATAAAAGGGATACTGCTTGCTGCGATTGAATTCTGTTGTCTTTCTCCTGTCTGCAAGTTTCCCCTACCGACGTGCGCAGTTTAGTGTTTACGTTTTACCATAGATAACAGTCTCCTGTTATCTATGGTTTTACATATCTTTGCTGGCGATGGACATATTGATGTTTAAATCCGCAGTGTGAGGGATAGCGATCATGGTGTCATTTATGTCAGTTGCTGTTGTTTTCGAGAGAGTTATGTGCATTTGTATATGGTCTTATTTGCTTTGAAATCTCACCATAAATTGAGCTATTAACATGCCATTAGCAAGTTTCCTTTTGTGCGCTGGGATTTCCTACTGCTCCTAGTACAGGCAGGTGGATAGAGACGTCCCCTGTCCTGTCCCGAATACACTGCGACAAACCGTCCCCTGTCCTGTCCCGAAATAGTGCGACGAACCGTCCCCTTCCCTGTCCGCGAATACACTGCGACGAGCCGTCCCTGTTTTCTGTCCCGAATACACTGCGACAAACCATCCCCTGTCCTGTCCCGAATACACTGCGCCGAACCGTCCCCTGTTCTGTCCCGAATACACTGCGACGAACCAGCGACACCAATGGCACCGAAATGTGATTCCTCATCCTTATTCTTGCCGTCCTCTTAAATAACTGTTCATGCTCCGAAGCATAGTTCCTCATGGGTGCCCCAACCTTAACCCAGCCCAGCTGAAGCCCATGAACACCAAGCCCAGACCCAGACCAGGCCCATTCAATTTCATAATATTAACTCACGAGTTACTGGGGGGAGGCTTTTTATAGCCCCTCCCGTTATTGTGCAATATCTCCTAAACAAACGTAGGTATCGTGATCAAACTTTCAGTACCTTATCCCAGATCAATTCGACACATTCTACCCGATGTAAAAAGATGAAGCTATGATAGGTCAACCAGAAATGACGTCAGAGTGACG
>VOPJ01000021.1:0-93387 GCA_014673585.1 Semibalanus balanoides
CGCCCTGCTCTGCCCTTTGCTGCCACCCTGTCCTGCCCCGCCCAGTGGCGCCGGCACAGCTTTTGCGGGTTATACAAATTTACCTCTGTTAGATAGGTAAATTTATATAACCCGATACAGAGCGAAAGTCTCGGTCAAATTGGTGAATATTATGGTCATGACTAGAATATAATAGTTTGGTTTATAGCAATATAGACTAAGCCGTGACTAAAATTTGAATTGGTCGACGAAAGGTAACTGTTGCCATAATATGTTGCAAGTGGTCAGAATCCAAATTGATGTGAAAACAGCACTCGTAAAAATATAAAAAGTGGCTAAATTTTTAGGGTGGCAATGCACCCCTGTGTCACGGCAGGGGTGGCAGTCTGCCACCCCTGCCCCTATGGTGGCGCCGCCACTGTGACAGGACTCGGTCAAACATCGTCGACTAACTTTGACAAATTCCTCTCTGCGTTTCGGCGAACCTGTCATGCTGCAACGCCAACATTTTCTTCAACATGTTCGGTAGGCACAGACAGAAGATATTGCTGACATGGTAATTTTGAGCGTCAACAGTAAGGCAGTTGTTGCTGAAAAGGATTGCTCTGAAGCTACTAAACATATCAACTGTTTGTAAGAAATACTGAATAATGTCACTTATATGTTTACAAATTGCAACGAATTTGTAACGTATAAGTGTCTATGTTCCATACAGACAATGAGTTGCCACTGCACTTTGCATTTTAATTTGTTCTTTGCAGCTGGAAATACTTGAGAACATTACAACTCCGGCCTGTTCAAACGAAATGCAGATCAAGTGTCTATGATATGGTCCAAATGCCACTTAACCGGACATCTCTTGCTCGCTGCTGCTGAGCCAGCAGTGGATTTGTAGTTTGTACAGTGCTTTGCTCCTTGCCAGGCAAGAAATATTGTGCAGTGCAAGCGTGGAGTCGTTATCAGACATTACGTCAATCGGTGTTTGTTTTAAAGATCTACCAACAGAGAGACATCAAGAGTTATTGCCAAGGCCACCAATAAATACTGCACTATTGCGCCCTGGGGACAAGCTACTTTAACTGCTAAATTATAGCTGCTGTCACCCATATGTTTTAGTGGTACGCACATGTTTACACTTAAGAGTGCACCGATACTTGGAAAAGTGATCGTATTTGTACATATGCAACATGGTATCACAAATGCTCAAAAGGTGCTTATTCTTCGTTGTTTGGTATTCAGAACATATCTCTGGACCTAGAGGCAAACATTAATATGTGCATTGGAGATTGCAGCAACTTCTTCATAATTTACCATGTAATTAACTATTGCTTAGTGCTTACCTTCGTATACGACGACACCGCTTGGAGTGTGACAGCCGCAATTACGAAAACTTTACGTCTACAAAGTTAACATGCCATTTCCCAAAGGTCTTCGCAGAAGCACGGTGGTTACCGATATAACCAACGTCAACCATCTCACGTCTGCAGTCTGCGTGCGACAGCATGTGGCGCTGACTCACCAACAGGCCTGCCCTGCCCGGTACCCAATGGCGTCCAGCAGGCCAGGCCGGCCACCAGGCGTCTCCTTACACACTGCGGCGGTGGCGAGACGCAGCTCGTCGCCGACCTCAGTCCTGCAGTTCGTGTGGCGATTTTCCGACGCCTCGCCGAGCGTAAAATTAATTCGCTTTGTGTCGCGTACTCGGCAGCGAGAGAATCACGGCGCGCGACAGACTTTTATTTATGAGGCAATTAGAATAGTCGGTCGCATCTGTATTCATTATTCTCTCTCTGCCCGGGCCGACGGCCGCTCTCAGTCGCCGAAAAAAAACGCGCCTCTGATCCGCCTCAAATTCGACGCCGTCCTCTGGTACGACTGAGCTAGCTTAGCTGGTTTTCCGCGTCGCTGTGTCCTGCATACACAAAGCACATATTCTCCGTAAATCTTGAGGCTTCTCTTGTGGCATATATTCCTCGGAGAGACTACAGCGGTGGCAGTTGAGCAGATCTTCGCGTACACCCTGCAGCCTCTCGGGCTATATTTTGTCTGTCTGCTCGATTTAGCCTGACTGGCACGGCTCTCAAGGGCCTAACAGGTCGACTTTCGCCGCGCTCGCCGCTGCAGCGGCGGTGGGACCGGCTGTTTCCGCCACGTGACACGACTGACGCCCTCCGTCAGTCCCACCGTCCTCCCTCAGTCCCACCGCTCACA
Source organism: Semibalanus balanoides (assembly GCA_014673585.1). NCBI lineage: Eukaryota > Metazoa > Arthropoda > Thecostraca > Balanomorpha > Balanidae > Semibalanus > Semibalanus balanoides. The sequence continues at coordinate 2,191 of VOPJ01000021.1, forward strand.
GAACCCTGCCGTGACACCGGCGAAGCAGAGGCCCAGGTGGCAGCAGCTATGTAAAAATAGCGCTCCTCAGCATGTAAACATTCGGCGCGCTACAGCTGGGTCGGCGGACCTGCGTGGTTGATATGGCCGGGTCGGTGGCTCGGTGGAGGAAGATCACGCAATGTCGACCGCTGTTGACACCCTTCCTTGTCCTGCCCTTCCCCTCCCCTTCCCCCGGGGCTGGCGACGTGGATGGTAGACTCTGATAACCGGCTTGCTTGTTGATTGCCCGCTTGAGGAAGCGACTGATTGCGGAGATAGGCGATATCGATTCCAGTCAGCCCATCGTGGCAGCGGCACTTATGGATAATTAGCAGCCGATGTTGGAAACACATTGGGCAATAAAGTAGATCTCGAGGCTATTGGAATATCCTATGATCAGGATGCTTATGTCCTTATTCGCCCTTTATTGCTAAAAAGGGGGTATGCTTTCAAGCTTTGTATTTTCGTATGCAGTATATAACCAGGAGGTTCAATGTTTTTTAATGTGTAACCATAGTGAATAGTGTATAGTCATTCTGGCGGGGCAATTTAAGGATCAACTAATTATAGAGTGGCAATTATAAAAACAAGAAGTTTTATGGTGGTATTTCTACTCCGCAGTTATCTACACGACGCGGTTTAAGTGCAATACGACTGGCCTCATTACCTAGCAGCTAGAGCTACGGACTCCCTGTGTCGCGCCTATCAACGCCGATCTGAATCAAGTTCCCTGATGCTGTTCCGGAACACATGCGTGTAAGGCGGAACAGTCTATCCACCTACTGAGCTGGGCGTGGGACAGCCGCAGCACTTTCTCGTTCACATATCGGCTCGGGCTCTCTGTGAATATTCGATAGGATTTCATCTGGTTATGGGTACACTATACTTTATAGCGAACTTGTGCCTGGATCCCGAAGTTGGATCTTGGATCCCAGTGGATCCCTCGGCAGAAGCGTAGGAACGTGACAAAAAGTGAGGGGGCCAGCGAAACTTCAATCTCGTCTTGAGGGGAACTCAATCCCCCTACACGGGATTTCTATGCAGTTTTTTGAGCTCCTTTCTCTTCGCGGATCTGTTGTGCTTTTCAATTTTTATAACGAGCAGAATTGTTGATTTTAGCACACAAAAATGGACAAAAAGTGAGGGGGCCATGGCCCCCGCGGCCCCCCGCGCTCCTACGCCTATGTCCCTCGGTATAATACGTATAAAGATCCTGGATCCCAGTGGATCCTTCTGCGTAAAATAAATGAATATCTGGGATCCTTCTGGATCCCTCCGCTTAAAATGCTTCAAGATCTGGGATCTCCGTGGATCTCTAATTTAAAACGAGTCTTAGATCTTGAAACACAAAATGTAAGGACTGACATAAAATGTGTGGTCTCTATTTTGCGTATGTAGTATGTACTATGTTAATAATTAGTATCTGCAAATTACCTTGTATGTCTTTCCTATTAGCAAACATAAATATTGTAATTAGTTTTCAAATATGACAAAATTAGTCAGAAGTGGGCACATACCGGCGTGCCTGAACCCCGAAGTTGAATCTTGGATCCCAGTGGATCCCTCGGCATAAAATATTATCAGGATCTGGGATCTGTGTTGTGGATCTCCTCAGGCTTGATTCTGTTACCTGTATCTTGGTGTCCCAAATAAATCCCGGGACACAGGACACATAGATCCAGATCTCAACTGGATCCCGGTCTGCTTTATAGTGTTTCTGATTTCCTCAAAATAATAATGCATAAACACAAATAGAAGGTGTGCAAAATAAGTCGGCATTTCCAGTTGTAATGCACGTGGTCTCTGATTTATATTGTCTTGACCTTACTCTCGACCTGTCCGGTACCTTTTTGTCCTCATTTGTTCTGCCTCTTGCCGCTGCTACTTATGAGGAGAGCTCGGGCGGCTTTTCTTCTGAGCAGATTGGCCGTCGACGTCGGCTGTTGTCGGGATGGTCCGGCCTGTCGGTCCCCCGCGGCGTGTCGGCCGGCTGGCTACAGATGACTGCCCGAGTAGCCACCCTGTTTTGCCGCGTCGGCTGCAGACTATTTGTCACGGCCAGGACCGCCATCGCGCCACCGCCGCCATCGGCATGGGTGCCACCTCCGCCGCTGCTGGAGCCATCAGTCCACCGCCACCGCTACCACCGCCATCAGTCCACCGCCACCGCTACCACCGCCATCAGTCCACCGCCACCGCTACCACCGCCATCCGCTATCACCTACCATCACCACCACCACCATCACCACCACCACTGCTATCAGCTACCATCACCACCACCACCACCACTCCGACGTGAGAGTGGGGAAGGGGCAAGAGTAAGAGTGGGAGGGAGGGAGCGGAGGGAGGCGAGGGAGGGAGGGAGGGAGGGAGCGGGAGAGGATGGAGGGAGGAGGGAGTAGGGAGGAATGGGAGGGAGGGAGGGGAGGGAGGGAGGAGGAGGGAGGAGGAGAGGGAGGGAGGAGGGAGGGAGCGCGAGGAGGGAGGGAGGAGGGAGGAGGGAGGGAGGGAGGAGGGAGGAGGGAGGGAGGGAGGAGGAGGGAGGGAGGGAGGGAAGGGAGGGAGGGAGGGAGGAGGGAGGAGGGAGGAGGGAGGGAGGGAGGGAGGAGGGAGGGAGGGAGGGAGGGAGGGAGGGAGGGAGGCAGGGAGTGGAGGAGGGAGGGGAGAGCGAGAAAAGGGAGAGAGGGATAGGGAGAGAGAGAGGAATGGTGGGAGAGAGGGTAGGAAGAGGATGAAAGAGAAAGAGAAGGGGAGTGAGAGTGATGAAAACAGGTGAGCAATGCATGACAACGTAGATGTGACAGCATCAGCTGCATTGGGTTTCCTGCCAGGTCCATCTCACGACTCACACACACACACACACACACACACACACACACACACACACACACACACACACACACACACACACACACACACACACACACACACACACACACACACACACACACACACACACACACACAACACACCACACACACACACACACACACACACACACACACACACCACACACACACCACATACACCACACACACACAACACACACACAGGTGAGTAAGTACAAGATGCGGGTTATATGTGATATTTAACACGAATTTATTTAACAAAGCCTAATCGTCGAGTGAGCTGGCTTCATAAATTGCAGGATAACATGGTAAAGGTACTTGTAAAGTAGTGCTATGTGACATATACACGCGTCAATTTTAAACCAATATTGACAAACTTGGCGTAAAAATGTTGGAAATTAAGTGGACTTCAATTTTTCCTAAAAAGTTACATGTATTTACTTTGAGTATGAATACAGCGTTCAGCGTAAAATAAATTTAGTTCAGCGTAAAAATGAAAAACGCATTTTTAAGGGCAAAAAAATATTTGGTGGCCCAGCTTCGAAGAGCCGTAGCACCACCACCATACGCTTGGCGGTGTTCGAGCTATGCTCATTCTCTTGTTCATTCCATTTTTTCATAGCATATCGGGTTCAATTCGTGTTTCACATTTTATTTGGACGTTGCGTTGGATCTTAGCCGAACCGACCAGAGTATTAACTATATTCAAATAGTACGATTTAGTAACATTTTCACATAAAACCATTCTTCTACAACACTTATCCGGGTTATGAATAGTCAAAATTAAAGATGGATCGATTGCGCCAGACCTTAGAAACAAATTGGTGCTTTTTTCCATCTTCTGCGAGCTATATTGGCGGTGCAATTAATGGTTTCGTGCTCGCGTGTTATTGTTGACCTCAGCTTGTAAAAAATCACACTCTTTTAAAAAAACATAGATTTTACCAAACGCGTTAAATCGACTAGAAAACCAATTGCTATTGTATTTTCTTGATCATCCTGTTTACAGATCCTATTGGTATTCCTGCCGATTTAACGCGTTTTGTAAAAAACGGGTTTTTAATAGGCAACCGCACGCTGACGAGAAGTGATAAGGGATGAAACAATTATTCACGGGATGAAACAATTATTTGATGCCTTGCTATTTTCGTTTCCAGATTTGAGTCCCTCATGAATAAAACTGTCCCGGATAGGTTGTATTTGTGCAGTGAAACAAAGACACCGATTTTGGTCTGGTTTTGACCGCGAAACCGGTCAAGAATCCGAAACCCTGTCGTATGTAGTTGCAAAGTAATGATGCTCTGTGAAAAGCATGGATAGGATAAGGTCCGGTCTAGCCGCTCATATGCATATTTTCTTCTAGTTGGCAGAAGACCTCGCGAGCTCCTCGCGTCGGTTCGGTACAAAGTCTTTCAAAGCACCTTCGGAACACTTCCTCTTCCTCATTCCATACTCTATCCCTCATCTCTGGGGCAATCAGTCCTCAGCAACTGCGAACAATCCAGCAGCGGTGTGGAAAGGTCACGAGGAATGAGCACCTGCCCAACAGCAGCGTTCACCATGTGATACCATTTGCACGTGAGTTGAGCGAGGCCACTGTCTGCTGAAATACGCTCTGAAATTCGCTGCGTAACGGCTGCGAGACTCGGCTGACATGCGGGCAGTTTATCTGCGTGCCGTCTGAGTCCGATCGCTGAGCACAATGCTCCGAATGCGCCCCCGATATATGAAAGCTCAGACGACGCCACCCGCACTGCCTGGCCATCGATGCCGTCAGCTGGCTCTAATGGCTCCATTCCAGAGGAAATTGGCCGACCAAGAATGAACGCACCCTGAATCATGCAACAGCTTGCAGATGGACGGCACCCAGTTGTGTCTTAGCTGCAGGTCGTTTCTCTGATTAAGGATGAGCTGCGCGGTGAGGGTGGGGTGCGGGTCTCTGTGTTTGAGGGTGGTGGTGATGGGGGGAGATTGGTTATGTTTTTCTGGTTTTGGTACTTTAATGTGTTCTTGTTCAGTTACGTCGTTTTATGAGAGGTTATACTCATTGAAGATGGGTTTTCAGCCTTAGACGTAGGAGAGTATTCAATACTGCACTACCAAGCATTCCAATATTTTGTAGATCACTGATTCATATCCGGGAAAAATACTACTATAAATGACCTCATCTGTCTCAATGATAATGCTTATCAAGTATGCGACAAACACGCCATTTTTGAAGAAAAAAAAACGTGTGCAAATTATTTGTCAAATTTCTTCTGCAAACAGTTTTCAAAAGCACTGGATCCGTCAGATCACAAGCGAAATGTTAACTGCAGTGCATTGCACATATACTTTATAGAACGGAGTCATGTGTCAAGGCAAACAATAAGAACCAAGATCCACAAGATTCCACGATAAACTGATTTTCCAGAAGCTGGAATCCACAGGATCCTACGTTTTTCAGGATCCAAGATTCAAAGGATCCGACGACAAAATGATCTACTAGGATCCAGGATCCAACAAGATTATAGATATTGGATCCTAGTGTTCCTGAATTCCGGATTTTTTATCTTGGCACCAATATGATCACCACATGTAAGTCTTACACCATTGACATTGAGTGTGGTAGTTTTAAAAGCATGAAATACATGCATTCGTATATTTAAGCACCATGCAAAGTAAAATATTATTAACAAGATCCCCAAGATCCCTTGAAAAACAGATTTTCCAGGATCAAGGATCCACAGGATTCCACGATTGTTTTCTTCAACAGGATCCAAGATAGGTACAGGATCCATTTTCTCCAGAACCGAAGATCCACAGGATCCTACGACAAAATGATCCTGCAGGATCCAGGATCCAATAAGATCCCATATCTTGGATCTTAGGGGTCCTGGATCCCGGATCTTTTTTGCATCTTGACACATGTCTGATAAAACGTTATCTGCGCTTTTTCTGAAAGCATTGAGGAACTACCTGTATGCATGCTATTTTACATGCCATGCTCAAGATACGGTGTAATTTTCATGGAAATATTGTGTAATAAATGTCATCCCGTAGCTTCTGACACCGTAATAAATAAAGTTGCCAGCTGCTGCTCCCAGGGTGGCTGGCGTTCGGCGCCGGTTCTTCCTGTGTATCAGCGGGTGGCATCGATAGTTTTACCACCGCAGAAGGGGACTCATCTTTGTCACACCCAACGGATGCAGCGAGCCGCAAACTTGGACCGTCAGCGGAAGCGGCGATGGCGGCTGTGGCGGTGGCGATTAGAGGTGCAGAAAATCCTATATCTTTGGTCACAGCCTAGTCATGGTCACGGAATGAGCTGGTAAGTCACAGCTTTAGTCACGGCGCTGCAATGCTAGCCCTATGGCGCTGCCCTGGCCAGTGGCCAGTCACAGCTTCCGTCACAGCCGTGACCCGTTCTGTTCCCAGAATTATGCAACCCTAGTGGTGATGACGGATGAGGCGGCTGTGGGAGGGCGCCTTCAGAGGCAAGAGGGCGCCTTCACCCGTAGGGCGCCTTTGGAGGCGTATGGGAGGGCTCATTCAGAAGTGTATTGGAGAACGTTTTTGAAAGTATGTGGGAGGGCACCTTCAGATATGTATCGTATGGCGCCCTTGGAGGTGTGTGAGCTGGGAGGTCGATTTCGAAGTTGTATCAGAGGTCACCTTTGGAACTATGTGTGGGATGGCGCCTTCAGAGGTGCGTTGGAAGGCGCCATTGGAGGTATGTGATAGCCAGGGGGCGCCATCGGAAATGCATCGGAGCCTACCCCTCGCTCAACAATATCTCTCGCTGACGGCGCCCTCATGTGAGGGTTTGGTGCCCCTTGAGGGTTTGGTCCTCCCTTGGCGGATTTATAATTACGCCACTGGGCGGCTATGGTGTTTATGGCGAAGATGGCAGTGACTTTACAAGCGGCGGCGGCGACGGAAGCACGCCAAAGGGTCGCCGGCTCGTGCTTGCCGCGCCGCACGGCTATTTACTTGTGTCGTCATGTTTTGCAGAGTTGCAGAGTTGAGCCTGCTCCCAGCTGATTGCACGGGTTAACCTCCTGAAGGGAAAGAGCAGGTGTTGTCGTCGACCGCGGAGCGTCCCAGCCCCGTTTAGGCGCGGGCCGCCGCTTGTTCAACTGACTCTCCTGGCGTCGCAGCGAGTGCTTATAGAACAGGCTCGATGCGATGAGGAAAAGCATTGTTCGTGTTCCAATTCCAAGCCTTTCCAGTGGCTGTCGATGGTACGACGCAGCGTTCGGTGGTGCCTGTGCAAATACGCAGTGTTCGATAAAGTGCTGCCGTGGTGACGAGCCCATTGTCAATTGAAAGAATGGGAAGTGAATCGAGAAATGATGTTTGGGGTGCCTGCATCGCTGACTTCTAATGTTATGCAGGCACATAGTTGGGATTTGAATCACGGGGGAGCACGCCAGTGGAAGAATCAAATTTCGCTACTCAGCCAAAAACAAATGCCCGGGGAGGGTCAGATTTTCAGAGAATCTAATTGTATCTAGTATATTTTTTCAGGATCCAGGCGCCGTGCATCCCCCCTTGGTTAGGTCCCTGTGTTATCGCCTTTTTTATCAAACCGCAATTCTTGTTTTTTGCCATTTAAATTGCACTCTGGAAAAAGTTGTAAAGCAACGAAAACTGTAATGTATGAATGTAATCTGCATTGTATCAAACCTCGCTATAATACTCGTCAACTCTGTTTTTATCAACAGACTGAGACCACAAAACCACGAGTCAATGCTTTTCCCCAGCGAGTCCCACTGCGTCCTCGCTGTAGCTCAGACAACACAGCGACTATACCGTGCCGCCGCCACATATCTCCACAGGTTGCAGCTGTTCATTCTTATTCATAGACGGCCGTATTTTGCGGGCCGCCTTCATTAGCCTCTGCACTGCTGACTTGCCAGGTGGAGCTCAATATTTCACCCGAGTAGGGTCTGACAAGCCGCGCAGGATGGGCTGCAAGCCGCGGCAGGGTGGGGGGCTGCCAGGCGCGGACCAGGAGTCGGGGCTTGGCAGCCGCGGCAAGTGGGGACTGCGAGCGGGCCGGCAGGAGTGGAGGCAGCAAGTGGCGGCTGCAGCCGCGGGCAGGAGTGGGGCTCGCCAGTCCGGGAAGTCGGAGTGGGTCTGCAGCCCGCGGCGGAGTGGGGCTGCGCCCGGCGCAGGAGTGGGGCTGCAGCCGCGGCAGAGTGGGGTGCAAGCCGCGGCAGCAGTGGGGCTGCAGCCGGGCCAGGAGTGGGGCTGAGCCGCGGCAGCAGTCGCGGGCTGCAGCCTGAGGCAGCAGTGGGACTGCAGCCGCGGGCAGCAAGTGGGGCTGCAGACGCGGCAGCAGTGGGCTGCGGCAGCCACGGGCAGCGAGTGGGGCTGCAGCCGCGGCAGGAGGTGGGTCTGCAGCCGAGCGGCAGCAGTGGGGGCTGCAGCCGCGGCAGCAGTGAGGCTGCAGCCGCGAGCAGTGGGGCTGCAGCCGCGGCAGAAAGTGGGGCTGCAGCCGCGGCAGCAGTGGGGCTGCAGCCGTGGCGAGGAGTGGGCGCTTTGCAGCCGCGGCAGCAGTGGGCTGCAGCGCGGCACGCCAGTGGGCTGCAGCGCGGCAGCAGGTGGGGGCTGCGCCGGGCAGGAGTGGGCTGCAGCCGTTCGGCAGCAAGTGGGGCTGCAGCCGCGGCAGGTGAGTGGGGCTGCGCCTGCGGCAGCAGTGGGGCTGCAGCCGCGGCAGCAGTGGGGCTGCAAGCCGCGGCAAGCAGTGGGGGCTGCAGCCGCGCAGCAGTGGGCTGCAGCCGCGGCAGCAGTGGGGCTGCAGCCGCGGCAAGCAGTGGGGCTTGCAGCCACGGCAGGAGTGGGGCTTGCAGCCGCGGCAAGGAGTGGGGCTGCAGCCGCGGCAGCAGTGGGGCTGCAGCCGCGGCAGCAGTGGGCTGCAGCCGCGGCCAGCATGGGCTGCAAGCCGGGCAGCAGTGGGGCCTGCACGCCGCGCAGCAGTGGGGGCTGCAGCCGCGGCAGCAGTGTGGGCTGCAGCCGCGGGCAGCAGTGGGTGCAGCCGCGGTATGCAGTGGGGCTGCAGCCGCGGCAGCAGTGGGGCGGCACGCGGCAGCAGTGGTTGGCTGCAGTCCGCGGCAGCAGTGGGGCTCAGCCCGCGGCAGCAGTGGGGCTGCAGCGCGGGCAGCAGTGGGGCTGCAGCCCACGGGCACATGGGGCTTGCAGCCGCGCGCAGTGGGCTGCATGCCGCGCAGCAGTTGGGCTGCAGCGCGGCAGCAGTGGGGCTGCAGCCGCGGCAGCAGTGGGCTGCAGCCGCGCGCAGTGGGGCTGCAGCCACGGCAAGGAGTTGGGTTCTGCAGCGCGGCCAGGAGTGGGGCTGGCAGCCGCGGCCAAGCCAGTGGGTGCTGCAGCCGGGCAGCAGTGGGGCTGCAGCCGCGGCACGAGTGGGGCTGCAGCCAGCGGCAGGCGCACGACAAGGCAGGCAGTCGCTGTGTCCTATTGTCGCGCGGAGGCTGCCGCGCGAGGCGGTCGAGCGAGGCGGCGCTGTCTCCGGTTGGGGCCGGACGTTGCCGCTCCGGCAGACGGTTGGCCGAGTCTTTGTACGTGCCATCGCTGAGCTTCCGGTGTCGGTTCCTGCTGGCGCCGCGGCCCCGGAGGTGTTGTAATGGTGATGGCGGCGGCGGAGCGTCCCCTGTTTGTCTGTGTCATCACAGAGTGCTCTGTCCCGGCTGGCGTCAGTATTTGCCAGGTCAGCTATTCAGGAGAGGGAAATATGGGTTGAATATCTATAAGGTTATGCGAGCAAAATTATGATGGTTTAAGTGAAGTTATGCAAAAAAACACATGTATCGTTTACTCGAGGACTTTCAACTTAATTCACAACGAAATTGTCGACAAACACCATCCTATTTTAGATATACATATATAGTTATATCGATATTGAAAACTGAAAGAAACATTTCATGAGAGCTTGCAAGGCGATATGGAAGTTGATTTGTACCTTTGCTCTTGTACTAGAAATGCTTACTCCTTGAACTCAAAATAGTTAAGATAACCTTGATTTGTTTTTGTAGCCGATTAGAGACTTTCACAGTTTTTGACATTCGAATTCGCTTAATGCTGGCACTGAAGCCTAATACTACAACTACTTGCGAAGGAAGACCAAAAATAATTAATCGTCACAAGGAAAGCTGTACTAGAGCAGCGCGTGATCTGATATACCTACCTGACTAGTGACGCCAAGTGCATGCTTGTGGAAAACTGGATATAAACATTCATCCCGTGGCAAAACATATACAAACTCATTGCATCACACTCATGCGTCCACAACCTCCATGGTAACCAAAGCTTGGGAGAGGAAACACCACACGTCGAATTCTGCTTATACACTCAGCTCACACCGGCACGTCTGAGTCAGCTATTCATAAACCGACACGTGTCTGGTATTGGCGGCGCAGACGAGACGCTGGCGGCGCGCCGGCGCGTCGTGTCTGCCGCCGCGCCGCGCCGTTCTTCTCTCGCCGCGCGCGCACCAGTGTTTATCCTCCGCCCGCGATTGGGATCGGTAGCCACCTCTGTCTTGCCGGCCGCTCTTCTAAACAAGCCGCTGCGTGCCAGCGCCATTGCCTCCGCGGGAGTCGAGTCTTGGACGGTGCTGTGACGCGGTGCAGTGAGCCGCCAGACCCAGCCTCACCCGGTCCTACCCGGCCTTGAGTCTGACCTGACCTGGCCCAGCTCGGGCCCCCAGCCAGACCCTACTCGGCCCGGCTTAGTCTGACCTGACCTGGCCCAGCTCGGGCCCCCAGCCAGACCCTACTTGGCCCGGCCTGGCCTAGTCCGGCTCGGCCCGGCTCGGCCCGGCTCGGTCCGGCTCGGCCAGGCTCGACCCGGCTCGGCGCTGCCTGAAGCCTTATGTGAGCGGCTCAGCGCGAACGTGGCTCCCCTTCGTCATATGGGATGAGTCAGCGCAGGTTACCGAGAGGGCTCCCCTTCGTCATATGGGAGTCAGAGTCAGTGCAGGTTACCGAGAGGGCTCCCCGAGTGGCATAGTCAGCAGTCTGGTCATGAAGTTCATGTGTAGATATTAGTGTCGACTGAATATGACGCTGCTCGTAAGTGACACTGGTAGTTTTTTAATGAGCAAGATGTTAAAATACCACTTAGTGAAGGGTAATGTTTCCTACAAGTGAGTAACACATCATCATATAGAATACCATCCGGAAAAATACATTCACTTACATTTAAAATGGGTTTGCTTAGCCACCGGAGCGCTGTTCGTCACTCGCGTGTGTTTCGTGCAGACGAGTTATGTCACTGGCGTCAGGCGATTTCGCCTGCCGGCCGTCTGAACCGGCCAACATCGATTATCTGGTCTGCTGCTGCTCTGACGGGCTGCGGCTCTGTCGGGACCGTCTGTCAGTTTGTCCGTCTGTTCTGACCGGTGGCGTTAACTGGGACTGTCCCAATCAACTGTGGACAGACGCCAATCTACTGAAGCCACTCAGCCGGCTGACAGCTCTGACCAGCGGCGCCGACTGGGGCTGTCCGAATCAACTGCGGTCAGTCCCTAACTAACTGTGGACAGCCTGCCAACGCAAGTAGCAATGTGAGACAACTCAGTACTTCACCTGGTTCTACAACACTATCACAATGATCGCATATCCGAGATTTAACTGCGAAGATCTGCCGACTGAGAATATCTGAAGTTTCTGAAAGATTAGAAGTTCAGAGATAGTGACCATAAAGTCGGAGGAGCCGATCCCGGCTGGCGAGCGATAGGTCAGCGGCAGATGCCACGTGACAAGACGGAGAGCCCAGTGCAATCAGCGCTCAGTCGCTGGGGACCAACAAAGGTCACTAGTGGTGACACGGGCTCCAGTACGGGATGGCTTCCAAATGCGGCCTGGCGCTCAAACGTCGCCCACTTTAGCGGGATGGTGGCCAGCTGCTCCGAGCTACTTCGTGGGCAGACTGTGGCGCATTGGATAATTGGCCGCTAAAGGAACTGTTCCACCTGTATACGGGTATATGAAAAGGCCGCCTTTGTTTCGTCGGTAGTCTCACCCATAACGATCAAAGAACGTTCCGATTACCTGAGATATGTCTGAGGTACAGAAGCACGCCCCTGTAGCTCAGTCAGGAGAGCGCTGGGCCTTTGACCTCACCCGGTGTGGCAGGCCGGGTTCGAGTCGCTTCGGCGCTCGCTATTTATCGGGCTGACTGGGATGGCCTGCGGCAGGTGGCAGCGGTTGCGTTCAAGGTCAAATGACGTCAAATGACGTCAGATGGTGAGGTGGACCTGTTATAGAGCCTTGGGTGGACCGTCCTCAGTCGTTAGGGGACGTTACATTTTCGTCTATAAATTATACCGGTGACTGGAATCGCCCGATCGGGTGAAAGGGTCAGGGCCTGCGCAACAACCTATGCTTAGCGCGGGACCTGACCTCGGAAATCATCTATTCAAAACATTCGGACTAGGCAAAATTATATGAAATGTTTACAATATACTTACAAATGATGACATTCTTTTACGTAAATCCCAGAGCATTATAAACAGGAATTATAAACAGGAAGTGCATTGAGGCATTATTAATACGTGTTTTTTTGTCTTCTTCTGTGGAGCATGCTCCGCGAGCTGGTTGCTTCAATTTACATCTCATACAAAACTAGGCTATTATTTTTGAGCAGCCTGACATGCTACGTAACGACTTTAACGAAATAGCTGGCCCAATTTATGTGTTTTGATTGGATTAGTTTGTTCGTGAAGTATGAGTGACTGATTGATATTAGTTCGCGAAGGTTGATTATAACAACCTCGTAAACTTTATCTGAAAATAAGCCTTATTCGTTTCAGAAGTGATTACGAGCGAGCGCTTCGCGCTCGCTCGTCTTTACGTGGTATATGGGAAAAATCTGATATGAGCGGGCCCAACCCAACCCGTGGTCCGACGTTTTGAGAAGCTCATATCTTCTGCAGCCGCACTGGTCCGATTGACATGGGCGTCTTCTTTACTGAGCAGCCCCATCCAATCAATTCCCTGTTTCTTACCAGTGCCGACCATGATGTGTGACTGCACCGCGCGTGGCGCGTGGCGCGTGAAGCTGTGTTGAAAGATGTTTTGTCGCAGAAACTCCGCAGCGGCTGGGCTGATTGTGTTCAAATTTGGTTGTGTGGTTTAGGGAGCTCCTCAGCGCTGCCTTCCACTAGTCTAAGGGTAGGGTCCTCTGCACGTGCACACTCACACCCCTATTCTATTATTCTCACAGGAAGGCTGAGCCGATTCGTACAAATTTGTGTGTGTGGTTCAGGGACCGTCTCAGCGCACGCGCGCCATCGTCGAACGATCACCGCTGGAAAAAGCGCCCAAGAGCCGGACGGGGTTTCGGTCGCCTGTCTGTGTCTGCGGGCCACCAGTGGTTATTGGTTCACGCATGTTGGTGGCGAAGTCGTCCTCACGGTCTTGAAGGTGGCCGTGCGGCCGTGCAAAGGTCGCCAGTCGGGCCGACAGACACGTGTGTCGCAGAGCCATCCCTTGCGCCAGCCGGCGACTGCGCCTGCCCTCAGTATACGCTCCCACCGTGTTGCACCCGGGAGCGTCGGCGCCACGGCAATGCCTCGGTGCCCGCTCTATCCCTTGTTTCCCTTGCTGTATCCGCTCAGATCGGAAAGCGCTGACTCTCGCCAGCATTGAGGGCCGTCTGTCAAGAATCTGGTTCATGCCTATACATCTTGCTCTTCGGCGGGCGACAACCGTCGCTCGCAAAGTCAGCTGCGACCACGAGCATCACAGTGGGCGGTCGCGGCCTCTTTACGTGGCCTGTCCCCATAACTGTGGATCGACCTGTCGAGATCAATTATGAAGATGCCTCTTAAGCAATAGTGATTTGGTCCAGTTTATTGGCCCCTACCTTCCTCTGTCCCCGATCTCTCCTTGTTCTCGTGCGACCTCTCTCCAAGTTCCGGAAATGGGCACGCTCCGGGCCCCCGCCCGGCCCGCACGCCCGTTGCCGTCCCTACGCCCATCATTCAATGATGGAGCGGCAGTGCTCGACGACTTGGGGAAATCTCGCTCAGTTCCACTCTCTCGAACTCGGTTCTCTAGTTCATTGCGATGCCTCCTCTTGACCACCTGCTCCATGCTCCTCTCTACGTCTCCGCGGTCCTTCTCCTCTCAATCTCACGATACTCTCTTCTCTCAATCTCTCTCTCCGTCATCCAACACTCAATTATCCTTCTCTACTCTATGTCTTCGTCTGCTCTCTCTCTCGTCTCTCTCTTCTTCTCTCTCTCTCTCTCTCTCCTCTGCTCTCTCATCATCTCTCTCTCCTCTCCTCTATCTCTCTCTCTCTCTCTCTCTCTCTCTCTCTCTCTCTCTCTCTCTCTCTCGTCTCTCTCTCTCTCATTCTCCGTCTCCTCTCGTTTCCGTCTCCGTCTCCTTCTCCGTCTCCGTCTCCGTCTCCGTCTCCGTCTCCGTCTCCGTCTCCGTCTCCGTCTCCGTCTCTATTTCCTCTGCAATCTACGAACCGCCCTATTGTATACATGTGGAAACTAGGAAATCTGAATGCTAGCGCAGGAACGGGGCTTTCGATAACTGACAACGAAACATTTACGATAAACTAGTTCAGGGTAGGGTCAACAACCTTCCACGCAAAATGCACACAACAGAGTAACCACAAGGACTTAACTGTGCCCTACAGCACCACATTAAGTTATGTGTACATAGTTTCGTTGGACGTGGCGCTGACGGTGGTGCCGCTGCAGGCACTACTCGAGTCGGTCTGACATTCAACATCTCCCACTGGCCGCTCCATCATAATGATGGCGTAGGACGTGCAACACGGACCCGTATGCGCGCGGCGGGAGTGCACGGCACGTGCCATTTCCGGACTCCGCGAGCGGATGCGAGTCACTGCCACCTATAAATCTGGACATCTGCCCCAGACGGCCGGCGAGCGGCGCCATCGTCGTCCGCGTCTGCCGTGCCGCCTACTTCAGACACAGACGAACGCGCTGCCGCTGGCGGTAGGCTCGCCATCAACGAGTCATCTATTCGCCCAGCCCGCGCAGTCAGGGCCAGCTTGACCGGAACAGCTCTGGTCACACCTACACGCGATCATTATAGATCGGGTGGCAGCAGCTCGTACTGCAGGGCGCAGTCACGGCTGTGTCTTATGGGATGGCTCTGGTCGAACCACATAACGTGTTCTGGTCTGTCGGCACGTTAACATCGGCAGACTTTGGCGACCGGCCGCACGGCCATGGCACTTGGTCTACACGGGATATCCGCTGCGCGAAGCGAGCCTTACGCCAGGACAAACGTGCAGTAACTCAAAACCATTTGATATTACGGACGGTACAGTACAGACAAACAGACTAAAGGCGTATCTCCGAGAAAACCGTGCCAGGCGTCTGGCGCGTAATAATATTTCCCAGGCGGTGATTCGTATTACGACTCTCCGTATAATAGCAGCCGCGATAGCGAGCTTGAGATTTTGGCGTGGATCAAAGGACTCCGTCTCGGCGGCGCGCGCCGACCGTGCGGCTGTGGGACAGTCTGCGCCAGCAGGATCTCTTTAATGTAAGATGTGAAGTTCGACATGCGTAGGCTCCATTCTCTCGCGTAATCTCGAAGACATCTGATCAGATAAGTTACATGCAATTTAGCTGTGCCGTACCACCTCCGACTCGCCAGAGAACATCGCGCGCAGCGCGCTCACGACAGTTCCGCGGCTCGCCCGCACTCGAGACGTCCCGTCGATGCGCTCTGATTCGGCGTCCCTCGAGCCAGTACCCTTCTGCTCGGGCAGTCGCGTGCGCGATCCTCGCGGATCTCGGTCTTGACATTGAGCGGCCTTCCAGGGTTTCGAGGATCCGTCGAGGCACGGGTTGCGGAACTCTGCTCCGGGTCAGCGGTCTACGTCGCTCCGTCTCTTGAAGAGTGAGTGGTAGCCGACTCCTCGCGTCTGTAGGAGTTCCCGACCTCAGTAGCAGCCGTGAGAGGCAGGTGCCCGGTGATATCTCGACTGTACGTGTTCATCCCCAGGGATAGCGCTCGTATGCCTACGTCAGGTTGGTTCTGTCTAGGACGCAGCTGCAGATATGAATGCCATTGCCGGCTCGTGAGTGTTCACGTCTGCTTAGTAGATTTTGGGAGCTTGCTGCCTGACTTGCAGAGCTTGCAGCTTTCGGAGCTTGCAGCCTGACGCAGTCGGAGCCGGCTGTTTGGAGGTTAGACAGCAGCCGCTGACGATTCTGGGAGGGCTTCCGCTTAGCTCACTGTCTTCCGCGGCTTTGAAAGCAGTTTCTGCAGTGGAATCTTGGGTAAACAGTGGATGAAATCGGGGTCATGTTCGCGCGTCACTCGCGTGGAATCTTGGCAGGATCGTGTCAACAGAGCACTGGAGCTTGGCGATGGAGTCGCGTGGAGCTCTTAAAAAGGTTGATGTTAACTTGATAAGCAGAAGGTTGATGATTACTATCAAGGCAAATGGCACTAATGCAGTCCAGATCTTCCAAGAGTCCACAGTTTCAGCGACTTGTGTGGAGTTGAGCTGCCTCGTCGTGGCTCGTATTATCCAAAAGATATCGCCTAATTCGGAAACTTTTGTTGACCACTCTCGGCAACTGGAGGAAGGCCTGCGCTGGTTAAATCGATCCCATGGCTCCCACAAGCCATTTTACGCGTCATCTCCCGTCCAATTTCTTCCTTCAACTTCAGCGTCTGGCCGTAAATTCTCAGCGTTTACGCCCGTATCAGTGGCAAAAGCCGGCTGCAGCTGACCCAGCGAGCGGGCGCTCTCTCCGCTCTTTGTCGGCAATACCGAGCTGACCTTTGGGGACCAGCGGCCGCCGCCGTCTTTATAGCGACGTGCGACGCAGGCGGAGCCGCCGCACGCGGAAACGGTGTCAAAGGCGCAGACGGAGACGGTGTCAAAGGCGTAGCGACGTGCGACGCAGGCGGAGCCGCCGCACGCGGAAACGATGTCAAAGGCGCAGGCGGAGACGGTGTCAAAGGCGCAGTCGGAGCCACCGCACGCGAAAACGGTGTTAAAGGCGCACGCGGAGATGGCGTCAAAGGCGCAGGCGGAGCCGCCGCACGCGGAAACGGTGTTAAAGGCGCAGGCGGAGACGACATCATAGGCGCAGGCTGAGACGACGTGAAAGGCGCAGGCGAAGACGGCGTCAGAAACGCAGGCGGAGGCGGGGCGGGACGGGGCGGGGCGGGGGAGGGAGCGGGAGCGTCGTGACACCACTACTCCCCCAGCGCAACAGAGGTCTGTCGTGTTGCTGCTGGGAGAGGGGCGGTAAGGGGCGGGGCTGGTCGTCCCAGACCATGCCTCTGCCTCGGACCATCGCCGACATACCTCTGCCTGCAGGACGACGCCACCCCTCCACCCTCCCCGCCCCGGGACCCGCCCCGTCATCCACTGGCACCGTCACCACATGCCGGTTTATGGGACCGTTTCAATTCCGCCACCGTCGGGAAAATGATAATGCGACCGGTTTGCTGAAGCGCGATTGCGGTGGCTGGTGAGAGACCTTCCCCTCCATCCCCAGATATATTGATCTGGAACATGATATACGTCGTGACCCTCCAGACCAATACTTTTTGGTCGTCTCATATTTGTTCACGTGATCTTAGAAAGGATGGACGATGCGGTATAACTCAGGCAAGATGTGGAATGCATTTAATGTTTACGTAGCAGTTGCTACTACATTATTCAGTTTGAGATCCAATTCCCAATAGTTTAAATAATATAATTTCAGACACTTGCAAGAAATATCAGTGATCGAGTATGATAGATATATATCCAGTGCATTTGGAAGTTGATGTGGTTTTGTCACGACTCTGTTTGTTATAAATATTCAAAGTACTTGTGGAGCAGTAAACTTGTCATTACATATTTCGCTGTTGTCTTTATTATAGTTTTATGCATGAGTGGCATTAATGATTCAGTTTATGAACGAGCCGAAGGCGAGTTCATAAACTTTTTTTTTAAATGCAAACGAATATATTATAAGAAAATGCGGTAGAATGGAAAGCACACAAACACACAAACACACACACACACACACACAGCACACACACGCACAAACACACATACATGAAAAACCATGATAGGTCCCTGAAAACATGTGTCTTTGACCAGGTGAGATCCAGAACCTAGATTTCGTCATGCAAAACATCTGTGAATAGTCGACTCGCGTGACTGAGCACCCCGGGGTGGCAAGCACGGCCCAGAGTGTCCACCCCCGCTTCTGGTCTTGCCCCAGTGCTTCGCTCCTCCTTGCATCTTCTGCGACACGCTCCCAACCGCTGATGTGATGTCCGCCAGCCATGCGCTAGAGGCTTCGAATGTTGCAGCTCGATCAGCGAACGGCGGCTCGCCTAGCGTGCTCTGAGACTAGGAACCGCGTCATTACGGGTACGCTAAACCCGGCGCTCCATGGCCGGCCGCAGGTCTTCTGAAGTAGAAGAGCGATTAGCCGGCCGGGCCAGTCTTCAATGGCATGGGCAGACATCACCCTGTCGCCCCCGACATAGCCCCCCACCACACACCCACGCCCCTCCATCAGAGGTGCCGACACCCCGCACTGCACAGCGCTGCTTGTTCCAGCTGGTAAGCACCTCTTGGGTCGTCGATACTTGTGCCAGCGGCCCCGAGTCTCGACACCAGCTAATCACCAAAGATGGCAGTAGTAGTGTCATATTCCACGAGCCCGCCGAGAGTTTGGTCAACGACCACGCCGAGTAGGCTAACGGCATCTGCAGTATACTCTCGTGATGGTGCGTGGTACTCGCATACCTGCGCCTCTGGAATTGATAGTGACCTAAGGAGGCGGGACTATTGTCCGGCGTATATGATCAGCGGGCATCTCTTTAGTTTAGAACTCGATTGTTTCCGCCAGAGCCCATCGTTGCAAAACACTCTGATATCGTGAATGAGAGCACCGAGTGGCGCAGACGCCAGATGGTCTCACGACCGTTTTGGATTGCCGGGTCCAGGGTGGTTGCTCTTGCACTATCTCTCTCTATGGACACGCTCACATACCCGCTCGATGGTGTCCTCAGCCATCGTAAGAGCTTCGATGTGCCCTCTTAGAAAAGGAGCGGAGCTGGCAGCCTCGCGGCCCTACGGTAACGCGTCAACATAAGATATCCGCCGAGTCAAGATGGAACTCAAGGGTACCTCCGAACGTGGTGACTCTGGCGCTCTCGCCCCGACAGGCACGAGCTAAACACGCGAACGTCGATTTTGGGCTGGCCCAAAAACGGTGCTCACTTTCAGAATGAACGAGCGCGCTTGCTTCTCCTTGAAGTTCGTCTCCCACGCGAGCTTAGCCAGCGCGCGCGTGCTGGCCACAAATCATTGTAACATGGTGCTGTGCAGCATACACTGCTCCTCGCTGAGTGGTTGTTTGTAGCGTGCACCTCGCTCTCCAAGTCATCGTGCAGCAAGGTCTAACGATAGGTCACGGGAAAGGACTGCGTGTGCGGCGCTCCTAGGCTGGCCGGCCCGCGGGCATCAATACGCGTGGGGTCGGCAGTCGCTACTACGGCATCTTCAGATACAGTGGGCTCAGGCCCGCCCCAGCTGTATCCTGTGCATGAGCGACCCAACCCGCTCCGGAGGACCCCTTGATAGCACTGCCAGCTTCTGCGAGCCACCTCGCCGCGTGACAGCCTAGGTCACTGTCATGATTGAATGACGGTCGCTGTGTGGGGATTCAAGCATATGTCTGGCTTGAAGAAGTTGTATGACCGCGCCTCTTGGCGTGTTGTTTGAATCGCATCAACTGTGCAGCCAACGGCGGTGGCTATTGGTGTAGCAGGTGTCTGCCGGAAATCAGATCTTTTGAGAGCCAGTTTTACACCCCCGGAGGCTATTGTATGTGGTGACGACGTCCAAAGGCATTTCTTTTTGAGACGGATTCCAGTTTCAGCACATCAGAGGTATACTAACACTAACCCACCGCTCCGGTTTTCCTTTGAAGCTGTTGCCTTCATCGTGTAACTCCCCATGTTCGGAGGCGTAGGCGATTGCTGTGTGGTAGCGGGCTTTTGTGTCTCTGCGGCATCGGCCAGTCGCCAAAGGAACGCGCAGTGAGCCGCTTTACTCCGCTCGCGCACCACCACCACTGCCCACCGATATGCGCATGCATTAAGGCCGCTCCCCCTCATGCTCCGCCGCTATCCGGTCTCGTCAGTTGCCTTGAATGATCGACACGTCGGCCCCGTAGGCGTCCGCCGTGCATTCGGTTCATAACAAGACTCGGATAGTCGCCTAAGTGACCACCGAGCTGCATACAACAACCCTCTTATGTGCAATGCGTTCGTCGCTCTTGCCGCGAAATACAACTTTAATTATCCGAGTACAGATGTCAAGTCAACGATTATCATATTCTAGAGCTCTCAATACAGGGTCATTCGAGTCTCCAGGGCGTGGCCAGCCCACCCCAGGCCAGCATACGTATTATCACTCCCGGGAGTGGCTATTAACACTCCAGTTAAATACACGACTACACGTTACAGCCGTCGTCCAATGGGAAATATTATTCGGCATGCACTTAAATAATAAAATTAGTGCATGGCCGAAATAGTATTTCACCATTGGCCCACTGTGCTTATACTTAAGCCGTGTTTTAACTGGAAGCTGTTTAATACACTCCCGGTGAGTGATATACACTGCTGAGACTTAGGCTCAATTGACCCTGCATTTGACAGCCTCTAAAGAATATGTATCTACTCGATGACCCTGACAGTCCTGTCGATTGAAAAAAGTTGTCATTCGGTCGACAAGATCGGCCATAGACACTAAAATCGTTTTAAATGGCGCACTTCGCGCACATGCGTGATCCATTAAAGACTTTCATTTCATGAACTCGCCTTCGGCTCGTTCATAAACTGAATCATTAATGCCACTCATGCATAAAACTATAATATTGAATAACCTAAAACCACCACTAGCCTACGCTCACCTATGTTACGTTGAAGCCTTCGCCTCAGATTACGATACATCCGTCTATTTTACATTTTACGAGCATATCATTACCCGTACAGCCTCAGCTTTACGCACAACCCATCTCGTCTCGAAGCAGCACACGACGTCACAGAACCACTTCGGTCTAATCCTGCGCGGCCACTTTGGCCAAACTGCGCCCAAGTACCATTAGCGGGCCATCCGGGCCCACGCCAGTCCTGTCGCCGACGAGTATCACCCGATTTCAGCGACCAAAGATGAGCGGGCGCTGCGGCGAGCCGCCCTGAAGACGCCTACCACCTGTTCTCGGTCGGGCCCTCCGTTATGGATCCCCCACTTGGCCGAGTGAAGCGGAGCGGATCCCCCACTTGGCCGAGTGAAGCGGAGCCCAGAGCCGATCGTCCTCAGCTGGGCGCGACATCGCAGAGAGCGCTCCGTTCTGCCGTGCCGCAGAGTTTACAGCGGACCGCTTGCTGGTGCTGCCCGGTCAGCAGAGTTTACAGCGGACCGGCCTCACCGTGCGGTGCTCCAGAGGGTGCGGTGGTCAGACAAGAGCTCATTACAGGCGGCACGCGTCCACCGGTGCTGAGTGCGAGTCCAGCAGAGTTAACGCACGGTAAAGCCGGGCTCATCTCTGGCTGCTACGCTCGCCTGGCTCAGGTCAGCATGGCTAGAGAGTTAACCCAGCACGGGACCGCTCACCTGGTGCTGCCTGGTCAGCGAGAGTTTTACAGCGGACTGCTCACTTGGTGCTTGCCCTGGTCAGCAGAGTTCTAAGCGGACCGCTCACTGTTGCTGCCTGGTCAGCAGAGTTTACAGCGGACCCGCTCACTGGGTGCTGCTCTGGTCAGCAGAGTTTACAGCGGAACCGACTCACATGGTCCTGTCAGCAGCAGGTTACAGCGACCGCTCACTAGTTGCTGCCTGATCAGAGAGTTTACAGCGGACCGCTTACTGGTGCTGCCTGCAGACAGAGTTTACAGCGGACCGCTCCACTGGTGCTGCCTGGTCAGCAGAGTTGACAGCGGGACCGCTCCACTTGGTGCTGCCTGCAGTCAGCAAATTACAGCGCAACCGCTTACTGTGCTGCGCTGGTCAGGCAGAGCTTTTACAGGCCGGCACCCTCACTGTGCTGCCTGTCAGAGAGTTTACAGCGACCGCTCACTGTGCTGCCTTCAGCAGAGTTTACAAGCGGACCGCTCAGCTGGTGCTGCCTGTCAGCAGAGTTTACAGCGACGCTCACTGGTCCTGGTCAGCAGAGCTTTACAGCGACCGGCTCACTGTCTGCCTGGTCAGCAGAGTTTACACGGACCGCTCACTGGTGCTGCCTGGTCAGCAGAGTTTACAGCGGACCGCTCACTGGTGCTGCCTGGTCAGCAGAGTTTACAGCGGACCGCTCACTGGTGCTGCCTGGTCAGCAGAGTTTACAGCGGACCGCTCACTGGTGCTGCCTGGTCAGCCTGGTGTTGTTAACTCATGGCCGTGAGTGCTCATTCGGTATCGACGTAATTATGTGTCGTAACTCAAAATGTTACTCATGCATTCAATAAGAACGTGGACCAGACGTGATTTGTATTAACGTGCTAATGACAAAGATATTGCGATATATACGTAGTCGAAATGTCAAACTGTCATTTTAGTGTATGACATGCCTCTGCAAAAATAACCAAACAATGAAGCCAGCCTTAATATTTGCCAAGGTCTATCCCGCGCAGCGAAAACAAAGAGTGCTGTAATGTGTATGCAAATACCGTTTCACGATTGGATCATTTTTGCGCGAAATGTTTTAAATCATTTTAAAATGTCTAAATGTATGTAGTTGTACCGCTTTCACAATGACTAACTGCGAAAAAATGGTATTGTAACCCTCGTCCTACGGGACCGTAGAAGCGAGGGTTAAAACATTTCTCGCAAATAAGTCCATCGTGAAAGCGGCTACACTAAAACATTCTAAATCATTTTTAAAGCTTTAAAACATTTCCACCGGCAAAATAATTCCATCGCGAAAAACGGCTAATATGATGCAGAAACATCAGACTCACCTCGACGTTTTGATCAGCACAGACTGCTTGCCGGCTGTCCTGTGATATTTCAGACACCCATTGTCTATTCAGGTCGCCGTCAGTTCGGCATATCCAATCGCTGCTCGTCAATGGCCTGCTGTTTGCAGAAGTGGCTCGCTTGATGTGCTCCAGCATGACTTTGGTTATCTGCCTCTCCGCCTGGAGCAGACTGCGCGGAAACGAGGTTTCGGCTGACTCTGAGTGGCACATATCTGACCGGCGAATCTATCAATGGCGCTCTCATTCTGCGTCAGCCCGTTCCCTTTGTTTGTTTCTGAAACTGATCTCCCTCTGTCGCTCACGCTCTCGCACTCGATTTCTATCACCTTCTCGCTCTCGCTCTCGCTCTCGCTCTCGCTCTCGCTCTCGCTCTCGCTCTCGCTCTCGCTCTCGCTCTCGCTCTCGCTCTCGCTCTCGCTCTCGCTCTTGCTCTTGCTCTTGCTCTTGCTCTTGCTCTTGCTCTTGCTCTTGCCTCTTGCCTCTTGCCTCTTGCTCTTGCTCTTGCTCTTGCTCTTGCTCTTGCTCTTGCTCTTGCTCTTGCTCTTGCTCTTGCTCTTGCTCTTGTTCTCTTGCTCTTGCTTTGCTCTTGCTCTTGCTCTTGCTCTTGCTCTTGCTCTTGCTCTTGCTCTTGCTCTTGCTCTTGCTCTTGCTCTTGTTTTTGCTTTTGCTTTTGCTCTTGCTCTTGCTCTGGCTCTCGCTCTCGCTCACTTATCGATGACGCTCTTGCTCTCGTTCGTGTTTTAGCTCTCGATGTATTGCTGCATTGATTCATGAATTGCCAAGGTTGTCAAGGATCAATCTCGAATATTTTGGTTTGCAGCCTTCGTATTTACTCGTTCATTGCATTGGTACAACTAGGAGAAATATAGAAGGATGTGAGGAATCCAACAAATTTAAGGTGACACTAGAAGTGACTACACAAATAGTATTAACATGCCGGAAGATAGCACCGCTCACTGTCTTCCTGCTACCTCTTGGGCATCTTCTCCCTGTTCTCGTGTTGAGAAACACTTGGCAGTGAACGAATATATCCTCTGACGTGTTATTCTACACTTCCCTCTGTTATTCTTGTACACTAGCACTGAGTCCGTAAATATCGACCCGTAATGACGGGATCGTGATGTGGCCAGAGGCGCGCTTAGCAATCGAGGATGCTGGAGTAGACGTACGGTAATTGTTCACACGGGCAGATTAGTTACCAATGTTTATTATTAAGCTTTCAGGGAAACAACTTAAGTCACGTGAATGTGAAGTTATTCTCTCCATTTATGCATGTTTATCCGTCTAAATTATTCGTTCCGTCCATTTTATTCGTTCGTCCCTTTTAAACCTTATTTTCCTGAAATAATAACGACATATGTTCTAATCAAAATCCCTTCAGTCTTAGATTATCAGAATATATCACCTGAGGTGCATCTTCCCTGCCAGCAATTAACTTGGGCACTGATCGGGCACAATGTGATTAAACCATTGTGCCCGAGCAGTGCCCAAGTTAATTGTTGGCTTGGTCGTTTCTTTTTCACAAATACATAAGTTCACATCTTCAATGATAACAACTTCGCGTCATTTGTTTCCGTTGCGAGCTAGTACACACTTGAGTCCTCCGTCAGCGCTCACAGCTCCCCTGTGGTACACGACGGGTCGCGGTCATCAGCGCCCACAGCTCCCCTGTGGTACACGACGGGTCCCGGTCATCAGCGCCCCACAGCTCCCCTGTGTACACGGACGGGGTCACGTCGTCAGCGCCCACACCTCCCCTGTGGTACACACGGGTCACTTGTCAGCGCCACAGCTCCCCCTGCGTACACGACGGGTCACGTCGTCAGGCGCCCAACAGCTCCCTGCTGGTACACGACGCGTGTCACGGTCGTCCAGCCCACAGCTCCCCTTGGTACACGACGGATCGCGTCGTTCAGCGCCCACAGCTCCCCTGTGTACACGACGGGTCACGTCGTCAGCCCCACAGCTCCCCTGTGTACACGCGGGTCCGGTCGTACAGCGCACAGCTCCCCTTGTGGTACGAACGGGTCGCGGTCGTCAGGCGCCCACAGTCCCCTGTGGTATCACGCGGGTCACGGTCGTCAGCCCCACAGCTCCCCGTACACGACGGTCACGGTCGTCATCGCCCACAGCTCCCCCTTTGGTACACGCGCGTCCGTCGTCACGCCCACAGCTCCCCTGTGTTCACGCGGGTCCGTTCTCAGCGCTCCACAGCCTCCCCTGTGTACACGACGGGTCGCGGTCGTCAGCGCCCACAGCTCCCCTGTGGTACACGACGGGTCGCGGTCGTCAGCGACACACGTCCACCTGCCGCTGTCCACCTGGCTGCAGCGGCTGACGGCTCACTCGCACACCGAGACCCCTCACGTCGCTCTCACTGCGCACTCACACGCCGCTCCCACGTCGCTCCCACTTTGTACGCTGATGAATGCTGTATGTGCAATGTTGGCTCTCGGCCGACGTCCCTGAACAAGCACTAATGAACGCTCTTTAAATTGCGTCGTTTCACAAGCGGAACGCCTCGTCGGCAGTGTCATTGTCTAGCGTTGTGCCGTCGTTAGCGGCGTTGGGAGGGGGGAGGGACACCGCTGCCGCCGGCGCTGATCAGCGGCAGGTGACGCCGGCGCAGGGTCAGTGGACGCACACGCGCGGCAGGCAGCTGCTCCGTCAGCGGGCGTGTGGGAGGGGAGGGGGAGGGTGCGCGCTCTGTGTGTGGCACTGATTACGCAACTCATGACCGTATCCTGATCGACCTATTGGGCCGTGTAACAGCCGGCCCCGTGATGCGGGGTGGCGCAAAGTAACGGGAAACACGGCGATATGGCGGCCAGTCCGGCCTGCTGTGGCCACTGAGCCATAGCTGCTTATCTCAGCGGAACACTGCTTTCACTGGCCTGTATGGAGGACTATGTTATCTATCTAGTAGAAGTTCATTTTCCAATGGGTCTGCAGCGCAGGAATATTTTTTGTTTATTTTTGCACTCGGCTGAGATGTAAAGATCGGATCTCTTGAGAAAGATTTTGGTTTGGTTTAATCTCTTGAGAAATATTTTGGTTTAATGCTCGTTCAACGATAAAGTGAAATAATGTGTTATCTTTGCATCCCACTGAGATGCAAGCTAAGGTCCCGTGAGTTTTGACGGAAAATCAGTACTGAACTGAACTGGACTGAATCAAACTCTACTACGAAACATGTCTCTCTCGTGGAAGATATAGGAAATGTTTTCCGCGCGTGTTCCTGACAAACCTTGCTCCTTCGTCGCTCGGTTTTTCAGTCACACGCTTGAAAAATGCATCCTTATCTTCCACTCGGGGCCATGAAGAATTCTCTATTTCCATTTACGAGTAGGTACAATGCGAAATCAAGCGTTTTATCAGCACTATGATGACTCCATACATTGTTTCACTTTTAGTTTTGATAGGTAGATAAATTCCACTCCGACCTAATGCAAGACGGAACAATGAAGGAAGCTTTAACGTGCTGCACAATGCTGCCACATATCCACCCGAGCTTCTCTTGGCCGATTGCCAGTTGATCTTACGTGCCGGTCGAGCCAATCCGATCGTTTTCCGGGGCTCAACCCTGGCGCCGCCATTGGTTTGTGAGGCTATCGTCTTATTCTCTGGGGGCCGAGAAGACGGCAGCCTTTTGCCGTTAAGCTTTATCTAGGAGCGGTATTTTTTGTATTATTAAATACCCGTCGAGTTTTTTTGGTCATGTTGGGAAGCGGTAGCTGGTAGTATGATGCATTATGTAACAAAACGAGTAGGTTTTGATCCCGATATAACAGCCGAATCCATTAGCAGATGATATTATACAAAATGTGTGCTATTGTGAGTGTAATATCCCGAGGTTGGCAGTTGGGACTAAGCAACTTAACGAACCTATACCAGCACCGATGCTTGTTTCGATGTTCAAAAGAATACTTCTTACATGATATGGTTTGTTGTGAACTATCCAAGCTTATTGTTGAGTTGTAGGTATGTCGCCACACCCTTGTCTCTGCTGTCCACATGGGCGGCATGTGACCTTCGCTGTCGGTCCGCCCTAAAACCCCAATCATCATCATCATCTGCTGTTCACAGAACCCATTTCACATACTTTGATCGAGTGAGATGAAACATTATCCTGATAATATTTGGGCAGTCTTGATTATAAGTCACGCATCACTATTTGTGCAGTACGTGGTATCAGATATTGTGGAAGAGAAGAGAGTGGAAGGGAAGAACATATCAACAGACAGAATACGCCATGGATAGATTATGACAGCCATCTTTGAAATGATGACACGATCTAGCTAATGACGGCACATATCATTGATGTGATGCTGTTTGAAGAGATACTTTATTACTTAATGAGGGATTCTACATATATACAAGATAGCCATGCTATATTTGTTGATAAGGCAAAGGTCACACCAGCGTTATTTTCGTGCTTTTTTGTATTTTAATTATATAAATTGGCGGTTTATTTGGAATTTTGTCACTGTAATGGTATAAAAATATAACATAGCTTCACGGAAATCCAGCTAAATCACAATGAAACATAACTGAGATTTCAAGACATCAGTGCATTTATCAGGAGTGACATACAATATATCACACTATAATTATTATCTTCACTTCACTCTTTTCCTGTCCTTCCCCAGAGATGACGTCACTGCCACCACCTGAAATCGTCTCCTTCGACCTGACAACCGCGTCTCGTTTCAAAGTGCCCCCCCCCCCGAAAGCAGTCGTCGAAGCCGTCGCTGACCGGCGTCGCCGTCGATGTCGGCCGGTCAGCTCGTCGGCAGTCGACCACCGACCAGTGGCAATCGCCGTACTAATCCCCTGCCAAATTGGGTGGCGCACAGATTGCTGTTGGCCTTGCACGGTCCACCGCCCGCCTCCGCTTGGCGGCCCTCATCGTTCTGCCGGCCCGCGGGAACACACAGCCACCTCCGATTTGGGTTATCTCTGCGTGTGCGTTATCTCTATGTTCTGAATGTTTTTCTGGAGATGTCGCGGGCCTGTAGTTGTCACTCTCCGCGACCTCTCGCGACTCCCACGACGGCCGTAGTGCACGAACAGTCGTTTGGTTTTGGGGGTGAAAACCGAAACGTTTCAATTCTTGTGATGACCATGGAGCAATGAACGAATCCGCGGCACTACCAAAGCGCCGCAATCCAGTCAGCAACGTGAACGCTGAGACGTGACAACCATCGCGTCAGAGCGCGTCCCGCGGCGCCAGCGGGTGGTGTCTCGCGCTGCGGCGCTCCTCTGGCACGTATGGTGGCTCCCACGCCGCCGGCGCCGTCCGCTCTTATCGCGGCCAGCCGCCGGCGAGGCTGGCTCCCTCGGGCTATCGCGGGCGCCGCGATATCAGAGGGTCCCAGGGCGACCAGCACCGCTGTCGGCGCCGGCGCTGGCACCGCCACAGGCCTATCGGGGTGATGAGGTGTATCCCCGGCCACAGTATTCTGTCCTGCTGCCCGACGTCGCGAACCGCAGTCGTGCTGGCCGACCGTCCCGCCGTCCTCCCGCTGTCCCGCTGTCCCGCTGTCACGCTGTCTCGCTGTCTCGCTGTCTCGCTGTCTCGCTGTCTCGCTGTCTCGCTGTCTCGCTGTCTCGCTGTCTCGCGTTCTCGCTGCTCGCTGTCTCGCTGTCTCGCTGTCTCGCTGTCTCGCTGTTCTCGCTGTCTCGCTGTCCGCTGTCCGCTGTCATGTTGTCACGCTGTCTCGCTGTCTCGCTGTCCCCGCTGTCACGCTGTTCCACGCTGTCTCGCTGTCATGCTGTGCACGTGTCACGCGTCACGATGTCACGCTGTCACGATGTCACGCTGTCTCGCTGTCTCGCCCTGTCTCGCTGTCTCGCTGTCTCGCTGGTCTTCGCTGTTCTCGCTGTCTCGCTGTCTCGGCTGTCTCGCTGTTCTCGCTGTTCTCGCTGTCTCGCTGTCTCGCTGTCTCCGCTGTTCTCGCTTGTCTCGCTGTCTCGCTGTCTCGCTGTTCTCGCTGCTCGCTGTCTTCGATGTCTCGCGGTCTCGCTGTCTCCGCTGTCTCGCTGTCTCCGCTGTCTCGCTGTCTCGCTGTCTCGCGTCTCGCTGTCTCGCTGTCTCGCTGTCTCGCTGTCTCGCTGTCTCGCTGTCTCGCTGTCTCGCTGTCTCGCGGTCTCGCTGTCTCGCTGTCTCGCTGTCTCGCTGTCTCGCTGTCTCGCTGTCTCGCTGTCTCGCTGTTCGCTGTTCTCCGCTGTTCTCGCTGTCTCGACTGTCTCGCTGTCTCGCTGTCCTCGCCTGTTCTCGCTGTCTCCGCTGTCTCGCTGTCTCGCTGTACTCGCTGTCTCGCTGTCTCGCTGTCTCGCTGTTCTGCTGTCTCGCTGTCTCGCTGTTCTCCGCTGTTCTCGCTGTCTCGCTGTCTCGCTGTCTCGCTGTCTCGCTGTCTCGCTGTCTCGCTGTCTCGCTGTCCCGCTGTCACGCTGTCACGCTGTCACGCTGTCACGCTGTCACGCTGTCACGCTGTCTCGCTGTCCCGCTGTCTCGCTGTCTCGCTGTCTCGCTGTCTCGCTGTCTTGCTGTCCCGCTGTCTCGCTGTCCCGCTGTCACATCGTCCCATCGTCCCATCGTCGCCAACGTTTGGCTAAGCTCACATCTGGTCCCTGGCCCAGTCCCAGCCAATCGCAGCGCCGGGAAAGTCGTCGCCATTTGCAAATTGCTCGCGTTGATGGGCCGGATGAGCGCCAACGAAATCAGTCAGAGAATGGAGAACGTATGGACGCTCTCGGCAACTTTACAAGGTGATTTAAAAACCGGGTGGCTGTCACCCTCAGCGTTCCATCTGTGGTTGCTGCTTAGAGGATTCCGCTATGAGATGGTGACGGTTTTCATTTGCTAATTGGGTACAAGTTGTGAGTTAATGCTCTCGTCAAACTTCACTTCTCCATTTTTCCTAGTTCTGTGGGCGTTTGAATGCATTTTAATACTTTCTGATTAAACAAACGTTGTATATATATATAACAGACGCACGGGCTGACTCGTTCAAGTCAGGGTCTGCAGCTGCCATTTTAAAGTCGCTTGCATAATAGGATGCCTCAAAACAGTATGCTAATGTGTAGCCATTTAATATCACATTCAAGAAGCGCGGATCTTGGCGAGAAAGGAGACGGAGGGTGAATACATTAGGTAGATACATAATACACGCCTCACTCTGCAGTACATGTATACGGGTTTGCACTCGCGCATATGTCCTAATGTAAGGACCCATTATTTAAGATTGCAGCACGCCTAAGCTTCTTCGTCGCTGCCTGTGTCGCAGCGTGCTGGGCGCCAAGTGACCAAAAGTAGTCGGTGCACCTAAAACCCCCAATCATCATCATCGTCATCATCTCTGCCTGTCGTTCAAGCCGTGGGACGCTCTGCCGAAGCCAGGCGAAAACCCGGCGCGCTGAATTCCTTGCCTGCCTAGTATACTGTGCCGCAGCACAGCATCGTACTGCGGCACAGCATCAAACAGGCGACGTTGAAGTCTCCGCAGAACGATGAGAGGCGATCTATCGTAGAAGCGACTGAGAATACATAACGTGCTCTGACGGTTACGTTAACGGCAACATTCTCGAATAGGCACATATGTTTGGGTTTAATGCAGTTTATATAAATTATGGATTATGTTTTATTTGTTTCGCTTTATCTTGAACTGCTTCAATGACATTAAATTATCAACAACTTTGCGATTGCATTGGTGAACTGACTTTCAAGGTGCAATGCACAATTCCAGTTATTTTGTTGTTGGAGGTGGTCGGTACTTACATCTTTTCATATTTTATGAGCAATTTAAATACACATTTGATGATGTTCAGAAAGAATGCAAAGCTATTGTGGAAATTATCATCAGTAAATTATACGTATATGCTCTTAGGAAATTACTGTTGGTGTTTACGGTTTATTCATTATATTAACCTACGCAAAATGAGCTCATAAACTGTTTTATATCAGCCATTGTCGCGAAGGATTAGTTTATACCCGGTAGTACCCGGTAATATTTCATGCGTTTTGGGTAGTCTAGTCTAAGAACACGGCTTCTCTCGAATATTGTTTGTGTCGGTTGAAACTTTATCATTCATAAAGTTTCAATTGATACCAAAAATATCCGGGAAAAGCCGTGTTCTTAGACTTAATTACCCAAAACGCATGAAATATTACCGAGTACTACCGGGTACTACCGGGTAAAAATAAATCCTTCGTGAAAACGGCAATTGAGGAAAATATTACGTTGTTGTCTTACGATGGTGCGGCATTATTAACTACCTGACGTTTGCTTCCAACTTTAGTTATGCATTTTTGTTGCATCCATAGGATAATAAGGCCGACTCCATATAATCTTATTTGCACCCAAGAATACTGACCAATTCCATTAATTTAGCACTCCACTATTCATTATTTCGCAACGCTCTTCTTATTTCGCCTCACCCACTCGGACGGCGACGCGCTTACTGCTCACGCCGGTCAATAGCCGGACCCTCCACCGTACCAGGCTGCTACTATACAGTGTCGCCGGTCCATTGTTCCAGCGGACAATGCCACGTCCGCTGCAGTACTGGGTCGGTGCGAGTCCTGTGACAGCCGAGCGTACAGAGCTCGTGACGCCAGCTCAATGCACTCACGGGGGGCTCACAACTCACGGGACTCACGCAAACGTGCACTGTCGGCTACGGTACTGCATAGCAGTGAAAGGCTGCTGCAGCCGCCCCACTCTGGGCCACAGCAGGGAAGTGAACCATCCCGGCTCACCGAAGGTCTGTTCAACATAGCAGACTACCACACTTTATCATGTATCTTACTGCAGATAATGTTTGACTTTAAAGTGATGGGCCTTGTACTGTTGGCGAACAGATCAGCTGCGTTTTCATGGGTTCTGTAGATAAGTATCCAATGAGTTAATACAAAATTGTGAATACATTTGATGTTATATTATGCAATGTGTGTTGTATCTGATGGCATCATTTAAAATGTTGACAACTCGCAGCTGAATACCCGTGTCGTCATATAAACACAAAATCCCTGCAGCTGCACCTGCACCACACCTAAAAATACCCCAACCCACATAACATCAACACAATGTCCGGGGAGCACCAGCATCAGATGCAGTGGCATTCAAATCTCCGTGCGGGATGTCTCCTCTGGGGATGTTCAAACTTTGTCGGCGGCTGTGCGGCTCAGGTTGTCTGTGTGGGACCGTTATCGCCGGGGCGGCGGGCCATATCTCGTCCAATACGGGCGCAATATTGCCGCCTATCAGCCGCGCGGCCGCCGCCATATTCGCCGCTGCCGCAGAAAAACCTAATCCCGGCCCGGAGAGAGGGCATCATTATTCGCGGCGTACACGGCACAACGGTGGCGCCTGCGCCTGACACGGCGCGGCGGCGAATAACAGCTGCGCAGCGCCGCGCCGGAATATCAAACAGGGCATGGTGAGCGTCATGGTTCCGCTAGTAAGGGTCCACTGAGGGGGCGACGCGAAGCAGGGACCAATGACCGGAGATGCGAAGCAGGGACTACTGACCTGGAGCGGTGCGAAGCAGGGATCGCTGACTGGAGGTGGCGTGAAGTTGAACGAAGGCGCGAGGCAGGACCAATGACCGGGGGCGGTGCGAAGAAGGGACCACTGACCGAGTAGCGATGGCGCGGTCTAATGACCGTAGACATGTCACATGAGCAGACGGTAGCAGCTCGGTGAATGGAGCTACCACAGGGGAGCATCTCAGTGCTGGTGAACTCCTCTGGAGATGTGTGCAGACTCGGAAACGGAAGCGTGCGACGGCAAAGGCCGTCTGGCGATATTTATGTATCTTGCCATGGATGAAACATGTGCCGCTGGAGTCGCCTGCAGTGTGGAGCTCAGAGAGGCACCGTTCCATGGTGTGTGGTGTTGCGGTTATTTTTGCTATTGTTATGAGTGCCCAGCTGGCAACAACGCCACATAATACCACCATTGCTCCTACTGGAAATCATCACTCTGGACGAAAAAAATAATGGATATACCGTGGGCGTGCAAATGAATCGATATCTGCGTCTGTATGCTCTTAGGACGACAGTTTTCATCTTTCGTCTCGTTTAAAACCATTAGTTTCCACCTGCGCTCCGCCCGCTTTCCATGTCTGGGCGCCACATAACTTTATAGTTGAGGCGCCCTAAAACCCAAATCATCATCATCATCATCACCGCTTTCCATGTCAAACAGAACACGTGCATGTCTCATCTCTCTCCTCCGCTCCTCGAGCGCCAGCTGACGCGACTACGGCCGGCAGCGTGGCGTGGAGACTCGGCAGGCGGATTTGGTGCTTCATCGACCTGTTCCACGTCTGCCGCACCCCATCTGTTGGCCGGCGCCGACTGCACCCATTTGGCGCCGGGCCCGGCGATCCCCCGGCTCCCCCAGCTCCCCGGCTCCCCGGCGCCACTACCGATACGGGAACGTGCATTGTTGGCCGCAGGGGATGGAGGCAGCAGTATCGGTGGCCACCGTCCTCAGGGACGGCGCCGGATGGCCAGAGGAGGTCAGAGGTGGGTGGTTAGGGCTCCCGAGGTCCCCGGGGATCGGAGATAGGGTTGCCGGATGTCGACGGTCATTTCGTTGGAGAGACGATTTTGTGTTAGTTAGGGGCCTTGCTCAACATATTTCGAATGTTACTTAATCAACTTGCCTTGCCATATTTTGCAGGTAAATGCCAGCATTATTGCCGACGAACTCGGCCCGTAGCACTCATACATTCATCCCACTTTAACTTCCGGGGATGTGGCGGCCTTTCAGAAGGTCAGGCCGAATATACACGCATGCGGGCGTGGACGCCGTTCGTTTGACTGCGATAGTCGGGGGTGTCGTCTCGCTCGGGACAGTGAGGTTAACGGTGAAAGACGTCGCCAGCGCGCCCGGTCGGCACGCCCCGTCTCCGACCCGGCCACGATCGGTGACGCCACTCCCTCCCCCGACCCGGCCACGATCGGTGACGCCACTCCCTCCCCCGGTCCGGCCACGATCGGTGACGCCACTCCCTCCCCCGGTCCGGCCACGATCGGTGACGCCACTCCCGTCTCGGACCCGGCCACGATCGGTGACGCCACTCCCTTTCCCGGTCCGTCGTCCCCCGTTATGGTCGCCAGGCACGTGACCGCTTGGTCATCGGCCGTGTCCGGTACAATATTGGAGCGCTCCGGCGGCCAGCGCAGAATCCAGCAGCCATTTAACAACCGGACACCCCCAGAACTATAAAAAATACTCATCGCCCTCGAGGCCTTGGCTGAGCTAGATTTATAACGATCTGGGCAGCCCAGTACCGCCGGATTTTGGAGTAGCCACGAGCCGATCTGAGCTCAAAGGGCGCCCCGGAGGCGATCCTGGAAAGGTTTGGCGCGCTGCCGGCTGGATCGTAACGATTCGCGACTATTGGCACAAGCCGTAGCTCATCGGCTGGGCCTGGTCCCCTCCGGGCCACCCACGGGCCACGGATGCCGCCCTGGCCCGCACCGGGGCTGCGCTAACTGCCAACGGCTGGATCGCGCCTATGAAAGTTTGATGCCGGATTACGATGCCATCTGGTTGGTGCAGTATAAAAAGCGGTGTGCTGTTAGTGAGGTTGTTTTGGAAAGGCAGGTGGTGCTGGATTGGATTTGAAATTTGATGAGATTGACTCAACCATACATGGGCTGTCCAATTGCATGCACGTTGGTTATTTTAATTAATATCCTGTGTCGGTATACGTTTGCTTACTCACACTGGTTGCATATTTTGTCAAAAAATGTTTTGAAACCAATTTAGAGACAGAGAGTGCAACAACTTTGCTAGGTTGCCAGCCAGGTTGCGCAACAATATTGCACGAGGAAAGCAAAATCAATTTCATACTGATCCATTTCACCATTTAGGGGATATAACGGCCTCATGCGACTAAATTGTGCTTCATAAACAGGGTATGGAAACCTTGGCAACCTTGGTACGGTAACCTTGGTATGGTAACCTTGGCTCTAGAAGAGGAATTGTTTTAACCCATCTTGAGTTTTTTCGAGAGAAAAAAATAGCGGCACGCAATGCCTTGTAATTTCTGCCTCGAAACCACTATTTCATTGCAATGCAGGATAATTTCATTTCGGTAAGAGATTATTATAAAATATAATCAGGATAGAAGTCGGCTCAGTAAAGTTGGTGCCGGGGTCCTATTTTTGGGGAGGTGCTACGAATGCAATTGTGTGGCGCATACTTTCCATTGTAGTTTGCGATGCAATAAATGCGTCAGAAAGTTTGCACTGCAATAAGCATCATACATACTGGGATTCCACATATTTTTTGAACAGAGGCGCACTCAGGTACACGAAATTGGAGGCGATACCATCCCTCAAATTAGGTACTTTAAATTAGAATGATGATAAAGCGTTGTGTGCATGGTGCCCCCCCCCCCCACGTTGCCTACCCTACGGATCCGCCTATTGGCAATATATAACATTTAACAAATAACATAAAATAATGGACAGAACACGTGTGACGTTCATATCGTCCCAAACAACCATGAACAGCACATATTTGTTATAAGAAAATCACCCTATTTTACATCCCCTGAATACACACATTTTTTTATTTATTTTGGTACCTGTCTTTTGATATAATGAAGACCACTACATTTCAAGCTTAAAAACGTGTCTTGTATGAAAATCAGTCGAACCATATGACCGCAATGATCTTAAAAAAACACGCACACACACCAAATTTTCGTATTGTTTGCCCCCTGACCCCCATTTTCGAACAAAAAATGAAAAAATTTCGGGGTCAGAAAAGTTGAAAAGTTAAAAAAGTTGTAATGATTAATAGAATGGCGTTTGTTCCATCGAAATCGACTGAGCGGTTCTTGAGATCTCTGGGGGGGAAGGCAGAATCTGCCCCCCCCCAGCACGTTAAAGTAATTCTGGCCGCCAGCACGGAATAGGGTTGAATTTAAGCACAGGTGCATTCCTATGGGTTTACTCTGGACCATTATTCAATGCAACCGTAGCAAAAGTGATACAATAAACATGCAACATGAAAACATCCTCAGAAGCAAATGATAGCGCTTCTCACAAAATTCATCTAAATCTTCCCTCTAAAGATTACACAAATATGTGTTATAGGCACTCAGCTCACTCCATTCATACGTGCCCCCACCTTGGGGTGACCGGCAGCTCTCACTACGTTAAGGCGTCATGACCAGAGGCGGATTCATCAGTGTGCATAGGGCCATTCCCCCCGAAACAGCCTATACAAATCGGTCGAAAATAACCACACCGGGTTTTAAAGAAGATCTGAGCAACAACNGGTGGCGCCTGCGCCTGACACGGCGCGGCGGCGAATAACAGCTGCGCAGCGCCGCGCCGGAATATCAAACAGGGCATGGTGAGCGTCATGGTTCCGCTAGTAAGGGTCCACTGAGGGGGCGACGCGAAGCAGGGACCAATGACCGGAGATGCGAAGCAGGGACTACTGACCTGGAGCGGTGCGAAGCAGGGATCGCTGACTGGAGGTGGCGTGAAGTTGAACGAAGGCGCGAGGCAGGACCAATGACCGGGGGCGGTGCGAAGAAGGGACCACTG
Source organism: Semibalanus balanoides (assembly GCA_014673585.1). Lineage (NCBI taxonomy): Eukaryota > Metazoa > Arthropoda > Thecostraca > Balanomorpha > Balanidae > Semibalanus > Semibalanus balanoides. The sequence continues at coordinate 38,649 of VOPJ01000021.1, forward strand.
ACCGAGTAGCGATGGCGCGGTCTAATGACCGTAGACATGTCACATGAGCAGACGGTAGCAGCTCGGTGAATGGAGCTACCACAGGGGAGCATCTCAGTGCTGGTGAACTCCTCTGGAGATGTGTGCAGACTCGGAAACGGAAGCGTGCGACGGCAAAGGCCGTCTGGCGATATTTATGTATCTTGCCATGGATGAAACATGTGCCGCTGGAGTCGCCTGCAGTGTGGAGCTCAGAGAGGCACCGTTCCATGGTGTGTGGTGTTGCGGTTATTTTTGCTATTGTTATGAGTGCCCAGCTGGCAACAACGCCACATAATACCACCATTGCTCCTACTGGAAATCATCACTCTGGACGAAAAAAATAATGGATATACCGTGGGCGTGCAAATGAATCGATATCTGCGTCTGTATGCTCTTAGGACGACAGTTTTCATCTTTCGTCTCGTTTAAAACCATTAGTTTCCACCTGCGCTCCGCCCGCTTTCCATGTCTGGGCGCCACATAACTTTATAGTTGAGGCGCCCTAAAACCCAAATCATCATCATCATCATCACCGCTTTCCATGTCAAACAGAACACGTGCATGTCTCATCTCTCTCCTCCGCTCCTCGAGCGCCAGCTGACGCGACTACGGCCGGCAGCGTGGCGTGGAGACTCGGCAGGCGGATTTGGTGCTTCATCGACCTGTTCCACGTCTGCCGCACCCCATCTGTTGGCCGGCGCCGACTGCACCCATTTGGCGCCGGGCCCGGCGATCCCCCGGCTCCCCCAGCTCCCCGGCTCCCCGGCGCCACTACCGATACGGGAACGTGCATTGTTGGCCGCAGGGGATGGAGGCAGCAGTATCGGTGGCCACCGTCCTCAGGGACGGCGCCGGATGGCCAGAGGAGGTCAGAGGTGGGTGGTTAGGGCTCCCGAGGTCCCCGGGGATCGGAGATAGGGTTGCCGGATGTCGACGGTCATTTCGTTGGAGAGACGATTTTGTGTTAGTTAGGGGCCTTGCTCAACATATTTCGAATGTTACTTAATCAACTTGCCTTGCCATATTTTGCAGGTAAATGCCAGCATTATTGCCGACGAACTCGGCCCGTAGCACTCATACATTCATCCCACTTTAACTTCCGGGGATGTGGCGGCCTTTCAGAAGGTCAGGCCGAATATACACGCATGCGGGCGTGGACGCCGTTCGTTTGACTGCGATAGTCGGGGGTGTCGTCTCGCTCGGGACAGTGAGGTTAACGGTGAAAGACGTCGCCAGCGCGCCCGGTCGGCACGCCCCGTCTCCGACCCGGCCACGATCGGTGACGCCACTCCCTCCCCCGACCCGGCCACGATCGGTGACGCCTCCCTCCCCCGGTCCGGCCACGATCGGTGACGCCACTCCCTCCCCCGGTCCCGGCCACGATCGGTGACGCCACTCCCGTCTCGGACCCGGCCACGATCGGTGACGCCACTCCCTTTCCCGGTCCGTCGTCCCCCGTTATGGTCGCCAGGCACGTGACCGCTTGGTCATCGGCCGTGTCCGGTACAATATTGGAGCGCTCCGGCGGCCAGCGCAGAATCCAGCAGCCATTTAACAACCGGACACCCCCAGAACTATAAAAAATACTCATCGCCCTCGAGGCCTTGGCTGAGCTAGATTTATAACGATCTGGGCAGCCCAGTACCGCCGGATTTTGGAGTAGCCACGAGCCGATCTGAGCTCAAAGGGCGCCCCGGAGGCGATCCTGGAAAGGTTTGGCGCGCTGCCGGCTGGATCGTAACGATTCGCGACTATTGGCACAAGCCGTAGCTCATCGGCTGGGCCTGGTCCCCTCCGGGCCACCCACGGGCCACGGATGCCGCCCTGGCCCGCACCGGGGCTGCGCTAACTGCCAACGGCTGGATCGCGCCTATGAAAGTTTGATGCCGGATTACGATGCCATCTGGTTGGTGCAGTATAAAAAGCGGTGTGCTGTTAGTGAGGTTGTTTTGGAAAGGCAGGTGGTGCTGGATTGGATTTGAAATTTGATGAGATTGACTCAACCATACATGGGCTGTCCAATTGCATGCACGTTGGTTATTTTAATTAATATCCTGTGTCGGTATACGTTTGCTTACTCACACTGGTTGCATATTTTGTCAAAAAATGTTTTGAAACCAATTTAGAGACAGAGAGTGCAACAACTTTGCTAGGTTGCCAGCCAGGTTGCGCAACAATATTGCACGAGGAAAGCAAAATCAATTTCATACTGATCCATTTCACCATTTAGGGGATATAACGGCCTCATGCGACTAAATTGTGCTTCATAAACAGGGTATGGAAACCTTGGCAACCTTGGTACGGTAACCTTGGTATGGTAACCTTGGCTCTAGAAGAGGAATTGTTTTAACCCATCTTGAGTTTTTTCGAGAGAAAAAAATAGCGGCACGCAATGCCTTGTAATTTCTGCCTCGAAACCACTATTTCATTGCAATGCAGGATATTTTCCATTTCGGAAAAGAGATTAGTCTAAAATATAAATCAGGAGAGAATGTCTTCGAGTTTTCCTAAAGCATATTACAAATATCTCAAGGTAAGTACTAACGCAATTCGGTAAGATTTTGTTTGTTGTGCCTATCAACTTCCATAATACTATTCTCACTTACAGCGCACATAAAAACATTGATCCAAAATAACACCTGTATAGTGCACACTCTAGTCATCTGCGCCAATATTTCCCAAACACCCAGCATGATGCCTTGCTTTCCCGCTTCCGCCCAAATTCGTGGCTCACGCGTTAGGTGACGACTGGCCGGATCCGTTCCAATTTCCCGGCGATGTTTGCAGCTCGTTGGCGGGTGCGTTACGTTGATTGGGGCTTGTTTCTGGCGATGGGTCGTGGACGACGCGGCTGTTTTTATCTCTAGTCGGTGATGTGAGATGGTGGCGTGGTGTTGGCTCGCTCGCGCTCTCTCTCCCTCCCTCGCCGCTGGACTGGTGGGTGGCGTCTCCACCACATCCACTGAACGGCCATACCGGTTGCCTGTTATCCCGCATGTGTGAGCGACGTCGGTGCCACGAAACGAGCACCCACATCCCCACATCCTCCATTCGTCGTGGAAATGGAAAGCGAGACGGGGCTAAACTGAAAAGGAATATTGGCGATAAATTGCTTCGGACTGAAAATGCAGATTGATGATGGACGGAGGTGCTGTTTTCAGAAGAAAAACTGGATCGTTTTTCATACGAACGCTATAGCAATGTCGGTAATGGCTCACAGAAGAGTTGTAGCTTGTTTGTCGCTTTTCAATTTATTAAACTATCTCCCTGTAATGTCCTGAAGTTGTTTTTCCTTTGCTAATTTATATTAGGTGACCATCTCTTATGCCATGAGCATGTGAAATTATTTGCCTTGTATTGAATAAAGCCGGAGTCGAATATTTATTAAATTACACAGTGATGTTAAAACACACTCGCCACCTTTAAACCGTCAGGGAAATTGTCATATTTGTCTCAGCACTCGCATTGCAGGATGCGCCTTTATCACCTGTTGTGCCAGTGCCTAGAAGCATCGTGAAATTCAGCAGCCGCCTGACTCGCGCCGTTCGATACGTTGCAGGATGCGCCTTCCTCACGTACTGCGCTAGAGAGAGTGCGGCCATCGCCCAGAGCTCACTCCACGAGAAGCGCACTCTGCCCGGGGTGAGTAACGACGCAGTCCACCGTCGAGGAGGCACGGAGAGGCCTTGAGACGGCAGCCGCCAGCAACGACCGTGTCTGGCTCGACAAAATACGACAAACGCCACGGAGCTAAGTCCTTAGGTCCCGGCGGAACGCTTACTTTCAGGAATCACTTCGGATAAACAACTGACTCACAGAAGGACAATTTAAGCAGATGAAACTTAATCCTACGGAATGATCCCTGCATTTTCCCAAGTGAAAATGCACTGTTGGATCTTCTAGACACACACATTTGCGTGTGATCTCACTCAGCCAAAACCAGCCTAACCCCTAGTCGCTGAAATTGCAAACCGTCGTCGGCGAGGCGGGACGAGCTTGGTCTCGCCAGGCTTTGTTGACCTCTTGCTGGGAACCGAATGGCCAGCGACGCGAGACTGGACCGACATTCGACAGCGACATTCCGGCTGAGCGCACGCTAAGTGTTCATTGAAATTCGATAGCGACCGCGGTGGGGTGCGGGGAGTCGGGTTGCAGCCTCAGCGGGGTGAGAGAGTTCTGTGGTCTGGTGGTGACTGGGCTGGGGAGAGTTCTGTGGTCTGGTGGTGACTGGGATGGGAGGTTCTGTGGTCTGGTGGTGACTGGGCTGGGGAGAGTTCTGTGGTCTGGTGGTGACTGGGCTTGGGAGAGTTCTGTGGTCTGGTGGTGACTGGGCTTGGGAGGGTATTGTGGTCTATTGGTGACTGGGCTGGGGAGAGTTCTGTGGTCTGGTGGTGACTGGGATGGGGAGGGTTCTGTGGTCTGGTGGTGACTGGATGTTGGACGAGTTCTGTTGGTCGGGGTGACTGGCTGGGGAGGGTTTCCTGTGGATCTGGTTGGTGCCTGGGGATGGGGGAGGTTCTTGGTCTGGTGCGTGACTGGGATGGGTAGGGTTCTGTGGTCTGGTGGTGACTGGGATGGGAGGGTTCTGTGGTCCTGTTGGTGACTGGGCAGGGGAGAGTTCGTGGTCTGGTGGGCACCTGGGCAAGGGGAAGAGTTCTTGTGTCTGGTGTGAGGGAGGGAGGGTTCGTGGTCTGGTGGGACTGGGAATGTGGAGAGTTCTGTGGTCTGGTGGTGACTGGGCTGGGGAGGGTTCTGTGATCTGGTGGTGACTGGGATGGGGAGGGTTCTGTGGTCCTGGTGGTGACTGGGAATGGGGAGGGTTCTGTGGTCTGGTGGTGACTGGGATGGGGAGGGTTCTGTGGTCTGGTGGTGACTGGGCAGGGGAGAGTTCTGTGGTCTATTGGTGACTTAGCTGGAAAGAGTTATGTGGTCTGTTAGTGACTATGCAGATGTCTGATTTTTACTTTCCTGTAATTAAAATAATTGCATTGAGTAAATGTGTTTTTGATATTGGTTTCACTCCATTCATTTTAACTGCATCCTAATTTTAATTTACAGGAAGTTTAATCTTATAATGAAAAAAGACATGATTTGATCAAGAAGGACCAAGAATTGCAAGAATGGGCTAAGAACAAAACACATTACCACATACAGGCTATGTTTATATGTTTATATTCATGTGTAGAATGAAGTCTATTAGTTACATGCTCAAGAAGGGTGGTTTCATTCTTAAGCGACGAGACAAGACTTCGTTTAAAACTTGAAAAATATCAAACGGAAAAATACCACAACCTATTTTGATCGGCATTCGTGACAGCAGTATGGCACTTGTTTGTTTGTCAGAGAGACTGTTGTCATACATATCAACATTTTAAGCATTATGCTTACATGCCTTATCATATGGTTAGCAAAAAAACTAGCTAATATAAACTTTGAACTTTTGCCATATGGTGGCGCAGGTGATATTGTGTATTAAGTGCACAATTTCATGGATAAAGGTTTCATTAAACTAATTATGTACTTAACACATCGAGCTGTATACTTTTGTCGGTTATTGAGAATCCTACTTTTAAGTTGTAATGCTCTAACACAAAATGAGCAACGCATAATTAAGTATGTAATGATGTATACGTTGTGGCGTACTGATGTGTTGCTGTTTCTGTGTAATTAATTGCCACTTTAAAATAAATATGCATATTGTTATTTTTCACAATTTAAGCCTCGCATTCAAAAGGGCAAATGTTGAATTGCTTGCACAGTTCAATTTGTGGATTATAGCATTCTTGGGGAGTAACTAAAACAAACGACTTAACGACTTAAGTAAACGTGCATACTAGTTATACAGTGAAGTCAAGTACCCATAACATAATACAAAACAGGGCTTAGAGGCTATTAGAGGCTATGACCGTTCCAACAAGTTGCAGCTGAGATAATGTTACAGCAACGTTCACGAGTCTATGGCTACATGTCAGGCGAAACGCCTGTTCAGTGTTCCACAGCCTTTGGTGGTATATGCGGTGCTCAGGAGAGCGTGCACCCTTCTCGCAAAATGATGCAGTTTCGCCCCTACAGCTAAGCCTTATGTTCTTTCAATTTGGATGGATTTTGGAATTATTTACACTCTGTTTCTAAGTGTGCAAGAAAATTAGACACAACCGGATACAATATTATTTTTATTCATGTGAAATATCCGCATAATTTCATTCCGTGCTGTCAAAACTGATTTTCTTCTTTTCTTCTCTATTGCTGATTATAGTCAGCTCGGAGAAAAGTTAGCGCTATAAAACTGTGGGTACCTACCTCCATCAAACCACTTTGACTTTTCTCATCTTGGAGAGCGCTGGCCTATGGCTTGATGAATAATGAATGATTACAATACTTATTAAAGGTAACAGGACTGGCAATAAGCTTAATACACACACGATGCTGAGTTAACAGATCAAAGTAAAGGCATTAAACGCATTCCGTCCGTCACACTGCATGCAATAACGATCCCCACAGCGCGCCAGTTATTACGCCATTCAGTTAATAGCGCCTGCGGGCATGGTGCCCCCGGACAAAGCCCGGATAATTGCTATGGACACATTGGACAGGTAGCGACGCACCGTGGGCCGCAGCGGCGGCGGCGGCGGCGGGGGCGGCCGCCGCCGTCCGTGGGCGGCGGGGCGGGACGGTGGGGTGGGGTTGTTTGGGGTGGGTTGTTGTAGGGTGCTCAATGCCGCCGGCAGCGCCCGTGGCCGGCATTGTGCCTCACTGAAAGACCTGTCTGCTCCGCTTGTAAACGGCGTCACTTTGTAAACAAGTCGTCCGTGTCGGCGTACTGGCACATCGACCGACGGCCGGCGACGGTCGATAACGCCGATGTCAGTCAGCATGTTCCCATGGCGAGTTATCGCGCGTTTGGCACGTTTGCGGCAGTGGTGGCGCGTTTGCGGCAGTGGTGGCGCGGCGGAGACGACATGTGACACTGATGGCGCACTGTGGACGCGTCTGGTGGTGCCGCGCGCCGTGACGTTCGGCAGTCTGGCTGCCCTCAGACGGCGAATGGACACTAAAGTCGGCGTCTTATGGCCCGCTAAGTCTGTCTATGTGTCGGGTGTGTTGCACGATATTGTTAGATTGTTTAATATCGTCGGCTGTAGTGATGTGTATAGGGTAGTTCCAGGCATTTGACGATGAGGATACTTTTAATGTGGTTTCGGCTGTTCCGCGGGGAAAGTAGGGAAAGTTATGCTCTAATGCATAGGTCATGTAAAGGCTGATTGATTAGCGAAGTAATTTAACAAGCAGGTAAAAGGCACTGGAATTGGAATAACAATGGACGCTACTCAGTTGTCAGGGTATGTTACTTACAGTTTCTTCTTATGGAATTCATTATATGTTGATGCATATTTCTTCTGAACATTTCATTGGGCAGATTTCTCAGAGGAACTTCCTTTTAAGCAAAGTTTGTCGTGTCAATTCTAGCCATACTTTTAGCTTTTGTGATTCCATTACCGATGTAACAACATAATTAAAGTGAACCATACCCGGCACGTCACAAACTGTCAACTAAACCTACAATCCTTCCACCCCCCCCCGCCCCACTCACCTTCTTTGGCGATCGAAGTGGGCTTTCTATGTGTATATGTAAATGAGCAAACCGCACTTGGGGGCAGGATATGTTGCTCGAAACACACGTTGTGTGCCTTCCATGAACTGACGGCTAGTACCCCATTGAGAATACTCAACCTTTCACGTCCTCAGCTGTTGGGAATAGAGTTGCCATTTATGAAGGTGATAGAAATGAGAGACGAAAAGGGAAGTAGTTAGTTCCCAAGTAACTCAAATTCGCCTTCATATGATCAATGACCTTTTTTTATTTCATCAAACTGATCACTCTGATTGATTTTTTGTCTCCTTGGATTTTAAGTGTTCAGATTAGCTGATAGCTCATGATATTAGTAGATAAATAACAATGAACTTTACTGGTTATCTTAGTCATCTACCTTCTCTATGAAAGCTCAGAGAAACTCTTTGCTATAGAAGCTGAATGATCACGTCTTCGTAAAAGAGAGATCGAGAGACACCGTAAAAAGTAGCATGATGCTTGTCACAAGTAAAATAAAAAACATTCCATTTTGAGTATCTAGGTCAACTGGTGACCTTTGGGGTCACGTTACTGGCCCTTTAGGGTCTGACATAACCTTTACAAAAAGGTCATAGGTCACGATCTTGTAGTTGTATACACTTAAAATTTTATATTATACGTATAATTGTTGTAAACTCAGCTACTGCAAATTTTATCTAGATGCGCTGCATGTGTAAACAGTTATTCAAGAAAACCTCAAGGGACCCTGTCTGTCAGCCCCCTCCCCCGTTGGGCGAGGGCTAAACACAAATCATTATAGAAGCGACCATTAATGAACGGCTTCGCACCCCAACGATCCAGTCTTATTCTGGTCACGACCTGTTCACCGCTCATGGTCCCGTCATATACGAGCCAGAGACTGAATTGGACCCCTCTGTCCACATATCAAATGCCAAAACAATGCATCAATATCGGAGAGTCATCTGCGGCGCAGCGGGGACGATCCATCACGCACTGAATGCCGACTGGACGGCGCCGGGTGGCCGGCGATCTCTGGGCCCGATCCTGGACGGTGCTGTTCACGACATTCCAGCGCGCCATTCGGAGGCTCGCGCCGCGTCATTAACATACATATGAACGGCCGCCGAGCCTGAGGATTACAGCATCTCATCATTGGGGTCGCCGAAGGAGCGTCAGGAGTGTCAGGAGCGACAGGAGCGACAGGAGCGTCAGGAGCGTCAGGAGCGTCAGGAGCGTCAGGAGCGTCAGGAGCGTCAGGAGCGTCAGGAGCGACAGGAGCAGCAGGAGCGACAGGAGCGACAGGAGCGACAGGAGCGACAGGAGCAGCAGGAGCGACAGGAGCGACAGAAGCGACAAGAGTGACAGGAGCAGCAGGAGCGACAGGAGCGACAGGAGCGACAGGAGCGACAGGAGCAGCAGGAGCAGCAGGAGCGACAGGAGCGACAGGAGCGACAGAAGCGACAAGAGCGACAGGAGCAACAAGAGCGACAGGAGCGACAGGAGCGTCAGGAGCGTCAGGAGCGTCAGGAGCAGCAGGAGCGACATGAGCGACAGGAGCGACAGGAGCGACAGGAGCGACAGGAGCGACAAGAGCGACAGGAGCGACAGGAGCGACATGAGTGACAGGAGCGACAGGAGCGACAGGAGCGTCAGGAGCGTCAGGAGCGTCAGGAGCGTCAGGAGCGTCAGGAGTGACAGGAGCGACAGGAGCGACAGGAGCGACAGGAGCAGCAGGAACAGCAGGAACAACAAGAGCGAACCGGCAGGAGGAGGGAGGGGTCAGCAGCGATCTAGGGTCAGTGTTGTTGGTTCAGGTGGCTAGGTTATATCCTTAGTATGGATTTTCACTCCATCGGTAGTGACTTGTAACTGTGTTAGTTGTTGGTTACAATAGTCCCTGTAGGCTGTAGGATATCGTGGGAAAGGCCATGGCCCCGAAGGCCCCCCCTGGATCCGCCCCTGGGGTCATGTGGACTGTGAAGCCACAGTAAATGCTACATTTACATGTGTGGAGTTTTAAAACAATGTGAAAGGTCACAATGAAAGCATATGCGACGCTGCAATGCGGTGTTAGCACTCCAATATTAGAGACAGAGATAAAACAAAATCGCGAACTGCTAGCGTGATTCTTGCGCCGACCCTTGTAATCCTTCCTTTTAGTGGTAGTCATCGATAGTCACTTCTCAATGAATACATTGTTCCTCGAGTCTTGAGTGTAAATCATGTGGTCGAGTTCCTCAACTCCCCTGCTGAAATGATTCTCACTCCGTTTGTCTTTCCTTATTGCAAGAAGCCCACCATGCCAGGTCATTTCTCGCTCAAATATGTTTTGCTGTCTCCGCAAACGTTTTACCGTTTAAACATGTTGACAGATCTGTTAGCCCAGTACCGCACAGTTAGGAATACATGACATTCGACCAGCATTGCTGCCATGGCCTAGCGTAGGACATGTGCCATTTGGCATTTTGTTGGCATGGCATCATAGGGATGTAGGAACGTCACGGAAAGTGTGTGTTGGGGGTAGGGGGCATTGCAACTTTAATCTCGCCTTGAGATAAACCATCTGAAAGACTGAAAGAGTTTATTGATATACCTAACAAATAAAGATTAAGGCTCGTCTCGTCTTTGTAAACCTTTTCACATACAAATCGTCTTTGTCAAGCAAAATAAATATTGAATAAAAATGGCAGAAAAGCGAGTGGTCTTTGAGGTCACCCTTCTCTTCCTACGCCTAGGTGGCATTTATATCTCGTGTATCTCGTGGTCAGGCCAGGTAACATTGTCAAATGTCAACGATCTTAATAGCAAAGACAAAGATGGTCGTTGATTAGGGCTGTGTTCTGACCGTCACATTTACGGCGGGAATCCGGGGAATCGGTAGAAAAAACTTTCTGCCGATTCTGGCAGCAAGTAGTTAACAGGAATACCAATGTATATGCACATTGCCGAACTGCAGTAGAGTCAATGCCCGCCGGGGATTCCAGGGACTCCCGCCGGGGATTCCAGGGATTCCCGCCGGGAATGTGACGGTCAGAACACAGCCTTAGTGTCTAAAACCTTCCCTAATCATCCGTCACGTCACATCCGTGTGACGCGTGTGATGTGTCACAACATCACTGACTTCACACCGACTGTGGAAGGTGCCGATGGTGATGATCATTACGGCGATCACGTCAATGATAACCATTTGTGTGGACAAAGCAATATCACCTCTGGTAAGCACCATAGCGACGCGGCGCTGTATGTCACGCAAGCGCCACAACATAACTGTGTGACAACTATGTATATAGCGTACCGCCACAGCCATCTCGTACCCATTATCGATTCTGGGGCCGCCACCCCGGCGTCCTAAAGTTCTGGTGGCCGCCACCAGCCAATGAGTGACGCTGCTATAGGGCAGTATTGGCCAGCCCCACTGGATCGGAGGTCGCAACGGTGCCGTGGTGGGGCGTCAGACGGGCAGCCATTGTACAGCCACGACTCCCACCGATACAACTGTTGGCGCTGCACTGTGGGACAAATGAGTCCATTGGTCCCTGGCACGGCTCTGTCCCACACTGAGTCAGACTCTTCCCCCCTCCCCCGGCGTCAGCTGGTCAGGACTCGGGACTCCCCTATCGCAGACACCTGCGTCAGCCTGTGCCGGGTGTGAAACACTCACTGGGTGTGTTACTCTCCCCTATCCGGCCGAGCCACTGAGTCGCAGACACCTGCGTCAGCCTGTGCCGGGTGTGAAACACTCACTGGGTGTGTTACTCTCCCCTATCCAGCCGTGCCACTGAGTCGCAGACACCTGCGTCAGCCTGTGCCGGGTGTGAAACACTCACTGGCGGGCCTCACTCTCCCCTATCCGGCCGTGCCACTGAGTCGCAGACACCTGCGTCAGCCTGTGCCGGGTGTGAAACACTCACTGGCGGCCTCACTCTCCCCTCCCGGCGGGCGCAGTGATAACGTGACCGGTCGCGGCACGTCACGTGACTGCCTCAGCCGGGGGAGGGGCTATCGAGCGGCGGGTGGTTGTTGGGGCCGGCGCGCCTCGATAACACGTGGGCGGCCGGCATCGATCGGATCCAGCGCGCCGCCGATATATACGGGGCACTCGTTACCACACGACCCACAGGCGATCTCCGCCGGCTGGGAGGGGGATGGGAGGGGGAGAGGCGACATCGGTCACCGCGGCGCCGGTGCGCCCCGCTGCTGCGATATGTCATCGCTGGCCGAGCGCGTGTGAGAGGTGGGAGAGGGAGCCGCAGCTGAGCCCAGTCCTCGGCCCCCTGGTCATCCTGCTGGGAGACGCGATCGGTATTGGATGTGTGTAACCCCGGGGACTTCCCTCTTGCCCGGGATAGATGCTGTTTTCCTGGATTGTTTTTCTATCGTTCAGTCTTGTGTATCTCAGTTCTCACGCTGCGCATATCCTAAGCTCTGTTGAGTACATGTAGGTATATACAATACAAAATCGATGGAAAAAACATAAAGGTATATGTATTCCAGCCAACAATTAACTTGGGCACTGATCGGGCACAATAGGATTAAACCATTGTGCCCGATCAGTGCCCAAGTTAATTGTTGGCTGGGATATTATACATACTTCTATATTTTTTTTCATCTATTTTTTCCCTCGCATTCTCGTTGTTTCGGCTGTGCAATTTTGCGAGCCAAAAATATACATGAAGCAGTCTGACATTCGTCTCTGCATTGAGATATACGTAGTATTCTGGTGTTCTGGTTGCTGATGCCTATTTTGAGGGGATATTTTAGTTTTTGTTTTGTGAGCTAAGCAATCGTTCAAAATTAATATCGTTTTGTTCTTTGTATTCGTTGTCAGGGTTACGTCATTGTTTACGTAACTGCTATTTTGCGAAGGTTAGAAGAGCTGATAAACAAAATGAGCTCCGACTAGCGTTCTTTGCGTCATCAAGCCTTCAGGCATTCTCAGCAAAGATGAGCTCCGTGCTATGCATTTATCAAATAATATGAAGACCACCATTCTTGACGACGCTCCAAACTCATACTTTTTGCATCGCCCATATGAATAATGCAAAGACCATCATCATCATCCTCATCGTCTCCGGCTCCCGCCCTCTCCCCGCTCTGTCCTCGTTCCGATGTGCCGTTGTGGGTGGCAGAAATCATCATTGTTCGGGCCGGCCCGGTAATGAAGCGTGCCGAGGAGCCAGCACAGGAAGCGTCAGACAATTACCGCCCGAGCACGGGTGCCTCAAGTCAGTGCTCGCGGCGAGCACGGCCAGCCTCATCACACGCAAATGGGAAGCAAATGTCGGCCATGGGGAGAGTACGTTATGACGCAAATATCGCCCATGGGGGGAGTACTTTGTAACACAAATATCGGACATGGGGGAAGGATGTTAGGAAGCAAATGTCGTACATGGGGAGAGTACGTTATGAAGCAAATGTCGGCCATGGGGAGAAAAATTTATTAGGCAAATATCGTCCATGGGGAGGCGATGTGCGACGAGATAAATGATGACTGATGAAAATCATGAGTGTTTCGTTTCGAGGATTTTCTTTTACGTTTTGTTATTGTTGTATAGGAGAATGACGCTGTATCATGACTTTGATCGCGCACATGCAATGTGTATCATAATTATAGCAAATGTCAAACGGCTTACGAAGCATTCAACTATGGATATATGCATCGAATAAGCATCTACGTATTACGTTGCACTACGTTGTGCCTGTGGACGCTTTGCATAGCACATTATATTACAGAACCTTCCTTTTAGCCTGCATAACTTTGCTTGAAGGTTGCAATTACGTCATAAATGGGATCCTTGTCTGAACCTAAAGAGCTTTTAAGTCTTCTGACTGTGGTGGAGATAGTATCAGCGGTGGCGGATATAAGCATGCCACCAAGACAGATGATCAGCGGGTGGTTAAAGCCGAAGACAGATGATATAATATCACTGTGATGTTATCACTGTGATGTTATCACTGTGACGTTATCACTCTGACGTTTTTACTGTGACGTTTTCACTGTGACGTTTTCACTGTGACGTTATCAATGGACGTTATCACTGGAACATTATCACTGGATGTTATCACTGGAACGCTATCACTGGAACGCTACTTATTTTTGGGACGTTATGACGGGGAAGATATCACTGGGTAGCTATCACTCAAGCGCTCCTAGTATTATGCCGATCGAGGTGGTTGAGTCCACATAACTTATTATTCCCCTTATCTCTGTGTCCGATTTTTCGACTTGGACAGACGTTCAGCTATGCCGGGCTTTTCGTTATCTAACTGATGTCTGATGTTCTGTTTGATCAATGCGGCTCTTGGACTTGCTTGGTGACGCCAGCTCGCACTCAAAACATGTGAATTGTGAGCGATGTCAACACTTGTCATGTGTAGTGTGTACGATAACCAATACCTACGCATTTTCCGCTAACCAAACAGCATCTCGATGTTTGTCAGTCGACCGTTTCAGTTGGACTTGGGTTATGTCCAACTTTTACTGCCATTCTACCGAATGTCTGCACAGAATAAATCCAAGAAGATCTTTTTCTCTCCATCGGCCAAGGCCTGGAGAGCCCCACCGACTTCCATCGAACTTCCTGTTTCTTTTACCCTAAGGACCCTAAGGGCGCGACTTGGGCTCTCGAGGAAACTCAGTTGTGTTGGTTGTATCAGTTGCGACCCCGGCTCAAACCGAGGCCTCCTTTATCTTCTGCCGACATCTTCTTGTGTCCGACTGCCTCGAGCACTGCTGGGCGAATCCCGACAGCCTGTTCAGTGGGACCGAACACCCGCCTCGCAGCTGCGTAAATCAATGCAGACCGGGCCTGGCATGCTGTAAGTCGTTTGTCTGAAATATACCACTGCTGGCCAAATGATCATGGCTGCTCCGTCGCTCACGCTGAAACAGAGTCGAACGGGCCGTTTTAGTACGGCCCAGCAGCGGCAGCGGCAGCGGCCGCTCCCGTCCGGTCCGCTCCCGCCCCGCCCGCTCCGTCCCACCAGCCGCCGCCAGCCGCCCGCTCCTGCCCGCCAGCCGCCGCCAGCCGCCCGCTCCTGCCCGCCAGCCGCCGCCAGCCGCCCGCTCCGCCCGCCAGCCGCCCGCTCCTGCCCGCCAGCCGCCGCCAGCATCTCGCTCCTGCCCGCCAGCCGCTCTCTCCTGCCCGCCAGCCGCCGCCAGCCGCCGCCAGCCGCTCGCTCCGTCCCACCAGCCGCCGCCAGCCGCCCGCTCCGCCCGCTCCGCCCGCCAGTCGCCGCCAGCCGCCGGCGACAGCCGTACATAAGTCGCCGCCGTTTGAGGACGGTGGCGCTCCGGTCGGCTCAAGCAAACGGGCCGAGTTTGCTGCCCAAGTGCCGCCGCGATAGGAAGCAGAATTAACGGCGCCGATAAACTTCCAGTTCGATCATTGGCACCACGATGCCTCCCGGCGGCGATGGAAAAAATCCAGTTATGCTGGAATTTTATCGACTGATAAACAAAGCCATAAATCCGTAGTGGACGATTTGTCGGTGAAAATGGTCCATCCCATTTTCTTGCGTGTCTGCGGATTGATTCAGTGCGGAAATGTGTGGCTTGCGTAATTTCACACTTACCTATATGAAGCAGAATTTGGTAGATCTATCGGTTTGTGTAACCGTTATACTACTACTTTTATTTTACTTTTAAGATAATGCGAACGAAAAATAGGTAATTTTGTTTTTGTAGAGGCTACGCTGCGTGTCTATTGTAAATTTGCCATCCGTTTTTTTAGGTGGACTGTTTCCTTTAACTGTAAAGGATCGACGGGCATATAATCGAAACAAGCAGAACGCAAAATATGTTTTCCACTCCATTGCGCAAAAGTAAAAAAACAATACGGGAAAAAAACGCAGTTTGATGAAGACCGAAAGTGCTTGCCAAGTACCGGTCGTTTAAAGTGTGGAACGCTTATGAACTTTAACTTGATATATATTTCGGTAGGAATGTTTTCATGCAAAATGTGATGAATTTGCAATACATTTTTGCCTCCTCTGTCGATTTAAAGTAATAATTCAATTTGTGTGAGAAATTATCATTGTTTCCCTTTGACTTTGCGATGCGCGTTGTCTCAGGCCATCGCAAATTTGATTACATATCGGAATTCAGACGTGCCTGAGGAACTGGGCTGGCCATTGGCCAACTGCCCGTCAGCTCTACCAACAGCACTCTATTATATTTGCTTTACAAAATAGTAGTTACCAGAGAACCACAAGGACTAGCCTCTCATATTCAGGCCAACTATGTCCTTCGCTCCCGTTCTACTTGGCATGACTCAGATGCCAGGACACTCTCCCGCGCGTGTGATGCCTCTGCCTGTGTTCCCCTCTATTTTCCATCAACTGTTTCCCAAATCATATTTGCTGAGAACAAACTGGGCATTTGAAAAGTCATGGAAACATTATTGGTGAATGTGTTGGCTTCCAATATGGCATGACTTCATGCCCAGTCCTGCATGAGCACTGCATGCGTTAACAAAAGTATCGACGTTTTCCATTCGCAAAACACGGTGTGCTTAAACTCAGACCCAGCGGTGTGATTTATGGTCTTGATTTTTGCAACTCTAATCTCCAGTGCAGAGGTCTTTGCGGAGACCTCTGCACTGGAGCACTGGAGACCTCTTATCATTTCAGTGCATAGACAATTGCGACATCATACGATTATACGACTCTTTACTTGCGTACCAAATCGCGTGTAATAGGCTCTGACATTTGGTGTGCTTGGGTGCTGGGCACAGCCAAGTAAATCGCCTTCGTCCCCGTTCATGCATGAACGCCTGCATATCATCAATAATATTAAGTAGCCATTGGCTTCCTTCCAATGGCCTGTGTGGCGCCGAAGGTATTTCTCGCGCTCATAGGCGGAAACAGTATTGTTGCTTACGACTTTATATTTTATAATTATATATATGGACTCGTGTATTTGTCAGTTTTATTCCTAATATCGATGGTCGAATTTATATACAACATATTTGTTTTTCTCTCATAAAATGGCAAGTGGCATCAACGTTTCATTGACATGGTTTCGCTACGAACAGCCGTAGTTAAACTCTTTTCAAACCTTCGGATTAATATTGGATAGAGATCCTCGAGCAAACCTCGGATAGGTGCACTATGCCGTGCTACGTAAGGTTTCTTAATTGTGTTCTGCGCCTGTTCTAATGCAGCGTAAATGTGAGTGATATCCAGCCAGCAGCTGGGCCTGCTGGACACCTTCGAACCTCTGGTTGATCCCCGTGTCTGACCCAGCTTTGAGTAGGTAGGATGTGACGACCATGGTGCACACGCTGCAGCTGCTCGCAACTGAAGCAATCATTGTCATTAGAAGTATTATTTTATTATCGCTTTCAAGCAACCACGACTTTATAACCTGCTCAACATTGACTGTATCCTAAAATATCTTCCGGGCGGCACAAGCATCGCCTTCAGCCTGACAGATTCGTCATTGACACTGGCAGTATCAGACTGATATTTCCCTACAAAATCGTCCTGCTTTCCAGATTCCGACCATGATTTCCCCACGGTGTATTGCGTAACCAGTGCAAATGTTGCGTCTCTGGTGACTAAGCAGCGGGTGTACTGTGGATACAGTCCATGAACTTCGCGGACACTGCCAGACCCGACATAGCAACAGGCTTCAGTGTTCTGTTGGCAAGGACAGCTTACTAACAAGGAAGCATGAATGTGATGCATCTAATAAACATATTGCACGCTGTGATCTTATCGAGTATGTATGCATGCATGTATGTCTGTACATACATGGCCAATTACTTCCCCCGGTAGTATTCTCACCTGAGCGTAGTACCGACAAGGGGCGCCGTATCACTTAACGGGAATGTCCTGAGCTGCTCGTAATGCGGTGGTAAGCCACCATGCCTGTTACGGTGCTGGTGGGAGTGAAGGCATCAAATATTCACCAACGAGCTGTCGCGGATAAGTGAGGAGCTCGCGTAAGACCTTTCGTTGTAATGTGTTCTCGCGTAAGACCTTTCGTTGTAATTTGTTCGCAGTGTGGCCTATTTTTGGCACTGCTTACACGGAAAGCAATGAGCTTCGAATGTGGGCATAATCATAACCCTGATTACGAGCGAGCGCGAAGCGCGGAGCGAGTCCTCATTGACTATCGGATTCTGTTAAATCAGATATGGCGATTGGTGGATTAATATTCCATATTTTTCAGGCTGGTTGATATATGTGTGATTGACTGCTCGTGTTCAGTGTTCGCCAAGCATGTAGTTTCTTGCACTAAAGCTTTCTGTTTTTCAATGAGATACTTTATTGTCCGTCGTGTAATGCACCATGATAAAAACACCCGTATAGTAATATCCGTTTGCATTGTATCCCATTCACTTGCATTATTTATAGCGACTAACGGCAAATTTCGGAATATCTCAAGATAAAAGTACCACTAGGAAAGCAATCATTCGCACTGAATTAGCGTTTATGTAGTGAGTGTACATTGCACCACCCAATTTGTCAGTTTTCTTCATTTTCAAAGGCACTCAGGCGAACCATTTTGCAGCATTGTTCACTTCTTCTCTTTAACAGCAAAGTGTACGTATGTCACATCTCCTTGCCGTGGTCTCGATCCGGCCCATGTGGTCGGCCCGGCCGCCGCCAGCCGCCGTTGCCATCACTCTAAGGGCCTCTGGGGCCGTTAGCCGCGATACACAGGGGGATTTCTGTGGGGTGAAAGGCGGTCCTGATGCACTGCCGCCCCCGCCTCCACTCCCGTCACCGCCCCCGACCCCGACCCCATCTAATGCTCTTATCGTGTCGCCCGGCGGGACGCACAAACGGCACAGGAAGCCACCAGTGGCTGGCGAGGTCAGCAGCTTCACAGGCGCGGAGGGACGCTGAGGGACGCCGAGGGACGCTGAGGGACGCCGAGGGACGCCGAGGGACGCCGAGGGACGCCGAGGGACGCCGAGGGACGCTGAGGGACGCTGAGGGACGCTGAGGAACGCGGAGGGACGCTGAGGGACGCTGAGGGACGCTGAGGGACGCCGAGGGACGCCGAGGGACGCCGAGGGACGCCGAGGGACGCCGAGGGACGCCGAGGGACGCCGAGGGACGCTGAGGGACGCCGAGGGACGCGGAGGGACGAGGATCAGACCCCAGGTTGATGACGCCGCTTGGACCACCAGACGGACGGCGGAGTAGCTGGCGGCCCTGTTAGCCGGTGCTGTTGTCGATCGTTAGGTGTCACATCATGTCTCTGGTGACCGGTGGCTGCATGGTTAGTCAGCTCCGATGTATCACGCGACCACAGGACGGCGGATAATGAGGCTCGTTGCCATGAATCCTGTCAAAAAGCCCTGGCAAGACCATAAATTGGGTGAATGGGTTTGAAAGAAGTCAAGAGCAAACACAAGTATTTCGAGTAGTTGATATTATAGTTTCTAATGTCAAAAATGTAGGAAGCATATGGAAAGGAAGAAGAGAATCAAATAAAAAATTTCCTTTTCAATTGTGCAAGTATAACTTTCAACAAATCAGCTTTGGATCAACCCTCCATTGACTTTGGATCTTACCCGAAACACAATTGATACAAATAGTAAATATTAATTTCGAAGTTTGGTGTGAGAAGAACCATTTTTTGGTCTTTAATATAACATATACATATATATAGTATATATATATATATATAGTATTATATATTATATATTATATATATATATATAATTATATATATATATATAATTATGGTGTGGTGTGCCATTTCCGCGAATAATTTTACCAAACTTCTAGAACGCAATCAACAACCATTTGAAAAAGTGCATTGATTCGGCAGTTAAGCTTGGCCTCGGACGACAACCTATTTAGTGTTCCACTTCTCGACTCATTTGTATCTAAAATAAATTTAATTTCCGTTTTTCATGTGATTTTGGCCTAAAGCTATTACATTACATTTTGGTCTCATCTGTCGATTTAAAGTGTTAACTCCATTTTTGTGGAAAAAGGCGATTATTTCCCTTTAAATTGGCCCCGGACGGCGATGTATTTAGTTTATGCGATTTGTGGAGATCGCTCCCAATAGTGGTGGGAAAACACCGATCATGAACTCCGAAAGAAGTGTATGTACTTGCGTTTTATTTTATTTGTCAAACTTCTGGGAATAGTTGTATTTAGTTCTTAATTTTCTATCACATCACTTATCCATAGCGTTAATCTAAGAAATTGTTGTTGAACAATCAAAGGGTCATTATTTCTCTTTAAATGTTATTTGGAGAAATCAAGAATGTGACACTTTACAATTAAAGACATTTGTGTGTTAGGCACAAAGCCTTGGCCCTGCCCCCTGGTATAAATCAGGAGGAAACGACGCTGGGTGGGTACGTGTAAAGCGCCACCTGCGTAAGTGGCCGTTTCCAGAACTAGCGCTAGTTTTGAGAGTTGTTCCTAGATGGCAGTAGTGGCACCTGATCGATATGTTGCGTAATAATGCTGCTAGTAAATAGTAATGCTAAGGGACGTAGCCAAGCGAGGGGGCACGGGGGCCATGCCCCCTGAGCAATATAAATTTACACTAGATATAATGAGATTCTCTGACGACCCGACTCAACCCCACACCCGGTCAGCAGCATATATGGCTGAGGGAGCATTTTTTTCCGAGATGCTCCCACCTGCCAAAATCTTGGCTACTACGTGCCTGGTAATACTAGGTTGATTCTGCATATTCTCGATATTTTCGGCGGCATTTTGGATAGCAGTATAATTGCTGCCGTGGATATTGGTGTTGGATAGCAGTATAATTGCTGCCGTGGATATTGGTGTTGTGACCGATCCTATACCTACACAACACATGAAGGGAATGAAGGGAATACACAACACATGAAGGGAAATATTCACCCTTTAATCTGTTAACAACAATTTATCAGGGCTTCTGCTACGGTTAACGGTGAAACAATGATCTTATTCAAATTTAAGAATCAAATAAAATTATTTACCAATTCAAATGTATAAGGTAATAAAAAACAACAAGTACTTAATGTTCTTTATGAAGGTCAATGACAACGTCATCCTTCCCTGCGTTCTATATGTAAACAATTCATGGGGCCAGAATTGAACTAATTGCGCAAAGAAGCGTGACAACATCTCTGATTGGTCAATGAGACAAATCGCCGACACTTAATAGGTAGCCGTGTATTTTTTTAAGCCTTTACATGAGTAGCCCTCCCTCAGTCCAACGCGACAACCGCACCTTACGTTAACACCACAAAAGAGAACAAAAGAATAAAGTCGCGCCACTCACTCAAGGAAGATAAAACAAAATATAAAATATTAGAGATAGTTTACCCTTGAAGCGTCCGGTTATGTTAGGCTAGGCAAAGTACAAACTAGCGGATCCAGGGGGCGGCAAGGGGCGTTAGTCCCTCCATATTGGCCTGAAATTATCGAAATTTGAACTATATTCCACTGTAGAAGGGAAATTTAATTAAACTTTTATTAAGGCATCTTTGTCCTTACAACGTTCAGTAAGGTACAAGGAAGCCAAATCCGATGAGTTTTTCGAATTTGATGAAACTTTTTGGAATTTAGCCCCCATGCCTAGGTTCTGGATCCGCCAGTGGGCAAGTAGGTAAGGCATAATCATCAGTGAAAACAAAGCCTATTGAGCCGAAAGGTGGTGGGTGGGCCTGATCAAATGCATCAATGAGCTTGCTATTTTTTATATATTTTTTTCGTTAATTGTATTTTTATTGTTTGGGTATATACTATGGCAAGTACAGTTTTATATACCTACACTGCACAGCCAGAGACAAAAATATGCAAAACTCTAAATGTTGAAAATAAATTAATGAATTTTCACAAACTGAGTTTTGCAACCACTAACTAGGCTGCCGTAAACATGCTTCGGTTAACTGCTTATTTGGCTACATTTTTATGTAATGGCTGTCACTGGTTAGTTGTAGGAATCGGCGGGCATATATTATATAATCACAACCAGCCGAGCGCAAAATATGTTTTCCGGTTTCCACTTCATTGTGTCAAAAAGCAATACAGGAAAGCCCGCAGTTTGATGAGGACCAAAAGTACTTGCGAGTACCGGTCGTTAAAAGTGTTGAACGCTTATAATCTTTAACTTTAAGTATCTTTCGGTAGGAAGGTTTGTCAACCCTGTCAACCCTGAAGAAGCCGCAAGGCGAAATATAGGTTTTTGTTGTTGATTTAATATTTTCTTCGTCATATTTTTTTCATCATAACATGAGCAAAGGATATATTTTCCATCTTTACCTTTCGGTAGGAAGGTTTGTATGCAAAATGTGATCAATTTACACTATATTTTGGACTGGTCTGTCGATTTCAAGTAATAACTTTTTTGTTGCAAAAGGTGAATATATTCCTTTATCTAAGCAATATATTTCTTCTTGACCTGAAGCTGTTTCTGTATAGTCTTAACTCTTATTTCAATTGTAATCCAAACTCTTTGAAAAGATGGAATTCTGACTTCAGATCCCGTGCTTAACACATCGTATTACACAAGCCCTGTCCCCACCTCCAAATTGCGTAATTCCTGGTAACCGGCAATATTTAGAGGTGCAAATTTGACTTGCTCAATGAACGTATCTGGTCACCCCGCCCTGTAATGTCACCTGACACACACCTGACCATACACCCACCCCTGTCGCAGGCCACAGGTCATACCAGTCAAGGGCAAATAGCGAGTGCCGAAGCAACCCAAACCCGACCAAAAACCTCCGTTCTTAATATAAGGATGGGGTTACACCTACTGCCTACTGGCACGGCAAAAATATGTTTATATGTATAGATGCTCTCTGAAGCTCAAATAATTGTCGTTGGTCTGTTTCGTCGCGTAGCTACCTTCAGCTGGTTTTGCAGTAGACGTGCTGTGGCCCTGCTCTCAAACAGTGTGCTGTGCGATCATCCGCGGGCAGTAGCGGCAGCTTTGTCCCCACTCTGTAGGGATTTATAACAATAGTCCTGTGGGAATTACATTATAGTAATCGAGTTAAAGCTAGTTTGTCCCTCACCCCGTCCCTGGAGAGCTTCCGCTGTCGCCACCAGCTGGCGCGCCTCTCCACCGCCGTTGTCCGCGCTCACCGCGACACCTACCGGGCAAGCTGCATTTCACGTGGTAACCACTAGATGGCAGCGGTCTCCCCATACCGAGTGGCTGAAGTCCTTCCTGTACTCCAGCCAGTCAGTGTGTCGTATGCTACCTAGCGGGCCTTATACTTTGTAGTATTAGACGTCATCGGGTACTACTTTAAAATCTGTTCTTCGTTCCAACGCGTGGCCACTCGTACCTAACGCACTGCACACTGCACAGCATGTAGGTACCTATCATTTATATTAGTCCATTGCGTGTAGCAGTGAAAACACATACCTACAAAAGAGGCACTTAGCTTGTCAAGCATGCTTCTATTCATAAAGGTTGCGTGACAGACTGCCGTTATGTTTTCTCAACAGCGGATTATATGCCTTGTGGCTTGGCTAATGTTCCTCATTATTATTACTGACACCGAAAATACATACCTACCTACCTACAAATAACATTATATGTCGACGCAACATGAAAGACGCAACCAGGATTCCCTGACATTGCTATTTTTGATCACTTTAGGTAGTAGTACGCACTAGTGAATCGAAGTGGGGGGAGGGGCAAAGGGGCCGTGCCCCCTCCCCTGAATGCTTGAAATCGGCGCAAAATGTATGCCTACATTTCCTGATATAGAAGACAATATAAGCAACTTGTGTTACGGAAAGTTGATTTTGAATCAGCTATCACTACACATAAGCAAGCGAAGCCCGATGAGCTTTCATATTTATGTAAGACTTTTGAAGATTTACCCTCCTCCCGAAAAAACGTCCTGGATCTGCCCAGTGCTGGTTGCTTAAGTCTCAAATCCCAAAACTTGAAAGTGTTAAAAAGACACATTAACGTGATACATCAATGTAACGTAACTAGTGTTACCTTTGCATAGTTATTATAGCTGTTAATACCTTAAAGGTGGAAATAATACATTTCGTATCGCGGCGTTAATTTCTGCATTTAATACGGATACACTTTCACCAATGAAGATCACTGCTTGTTGAATGGCTGGCTTACAAGAACCACAATCATGGACCGAAACAAGATATAGTTACACAATGCACATTCATTAAAATGTGACATGATAGCCGCCTGAATTTTGTCCCGTCATTTGTAAGCCAAATGCATACTAGGGCGTTGGACGCAACGTTACTTAATCGGAACAATTGTTGTCAGAAGGTTGAATTTGATGTCCACTGGCTCAGTGAGATAATGATATATATATATACTATATAAATTATGAGGGATATTAAATATAATGTTTCAAGAAGCCATTGGACTCATGACCCAAAATGACTAAAATCGTTTGGAAATTTACATATTGTCTGCGTATCATACAAATATAAGCAACGTTGTAATGCAAGCTTGTTTTAAACCAGCATAAATATTTAAAGCAGCATAAATACCAGCATTGTTCGGTAAAAAGCATTACCATATGCCGAGATATCCCTTTAACGTTAGCACGCGAGGGCGGTATAACATTTCAGCTCAATGCTATTTTATGGCTGGGAAAACATTTCTGCCCCGGGCCGAAATGTTTTCCCAAATCTCGTGCAAATAGTATAAAGAGTGAAAAAGCGACTGAATTAATTTATCCAGATTCACTCTAGTTGCTGATATTATGAGATATTCCATATTCGCCAAGATCAGCACGGAATCAAAAAATTATCGGTATTCGCCAGAAGCTTTCGCTGCTAGAAGCACAGCCCGAACGATTACACTGCTAGCATTTATCGATAGCGCTAGCCAATAGAAAACAGTTCCTTGCGTGATGATGGCAGCTGGCGAACAGAGCCTCAGTTTCCATTTAACCCTCGCCCTACGGGAGCTTTTTTCACCATCACCCTACTTCAGCTAACATCCAAACCAAGCAACCTCCAGCTACTCCAGCTAACTTCCAAACCAAGCAACATAGAGCAACGCGGAAAGAACCAGCATGTTGACTGTCACGCGAGGAGTCCAATGGCATGCAATTTTTCGGTGTCAGGTCAACGGGTAACCTTCCCGGTCAAGTGAATGACCTCGACTCGACCACGTCCAGAATAGCGACTTTGCTCTGTCAGAAAATCTCAAAATTAGGAATGAATAAATGCAAATAAAAAAGCATGTTCCTAGACCAGTTTTGGCTCCTGAATGCAGAAAAGGTATTTATTTGTTCGCATCTGGTGAATAAAAGTTTAAAAAAATGACATAAGTTTCTTACACCTAGAGAGCCATTACTCAGTCAAAAGAAGATATTGCTGTGAAATTTGGGTTGGGTATTGTTTATTAGTATTCTCATACCTCTCTTTTGGGTTTACATGTTAAATGTCATATTCAACAGTGCAGAATAAGAGTGTGGAAAAAATGTTATTCTGCACTCTAGAAGGCTCTTTCATTTGGAATTAAACATTTTTGACTACGGTATAAGAAATACCTTTCTGAACTCTGCTGGTCATGACTGCCAGTCTCGGTGTCAAACAATATTTGGCACCCGACCTTCGGTCTCGTGCCAAATCATTTTTAAACACCTCGACTGGCAGTCATTTCCCAGCATCGTTCAGAAATATATATTACTGAACGATGCTGGTATATAGATATTTGTAATTTGTGATCGAGGCGTTTTTTATTATTGCACGAGCGCAGCGAGTGCAGCAGTTTTGAAAAACGCCGAGATCACAAATATCCTCCATACACAGCAGAGTTTGTTAAGTCTTTTACCATATGCCGAGCAATGTAAAAAGCATTAGCGCGTGGAGTGTGGTATTTTCCTCATTATGCACTGGCATACCGCACTGGCGACATATGGTAAAAGACTTACTAAACTCTGCTGTGTATCTCTGCTACTGTGTATCTCGGCGTTTTTCAAAATTACTGCACTCGCTTCGCTCATGCAGTAATTTCAAACAACGCCTCGATCACAAACATCTACATACCAGCATCGTTCAGTAATGCTTATTACCAACTCAAAGTCTCAACATGTAGACAATTTTTCATCTGAACATAAGTGTCTTGATAGCTGTCCTACATAGTGGACTGTAATTCAAGGTCCAAAGGCGACTGTGCTCAATTGTTTGTACTCAACTGCGAACGTTCTTTACTTTAACCATTATGGGGTGCAGTGTGCACGGACAAAGATCAGAGGGTACATGAAACTATTATGGGGTGCACGGGCACCCAGTGCACCCGCCTGGCTACGGACCTGCCGAACACTTAGTATATCCGATCACGGGAAAAAGTATACGCAGCTGTACTTTATGACCAGTTGTCATATGTTAACGTTGCCAGTATGCTCCAACTTTTATCATGGCAAGGATTAGCATCTTTTACGCTGATGTGTATGGCAATGGACAATAAATAATAACAGGAAATTAAAACATCCACCAGCGGATCCAGAAGTCTAAGAAGTTGTTTCTGATGGATTTCAAACAAGTCTAAACAAATTCCTAAAACACGTTACGTCTCACCTGACTGTGCGTACTAAGGTAACACTAGATATTTGTGATGGAGGCGTTTTTTTGTAATTAAGCACTGCACGAGCGCAGCGAGTGCAGTAGTTTTGAAAAACGGCGAGATCACAAATATCTACATATAACACATCAGAGTTTGGCAAGTGTTTTACGATATGTCGCCATCTGCTACGCCAGTGCGGTATGCCAGTGCATAATGCGGAACATACAACACCCCACGCGCTAATGCTTTTTACTTTTCTCGGTATATAGTAAATTTATACTAATGGTTGCGCACTCCTCTGGAAATAATGCCTAGCTACGGGCCTGATGCATGGACTGGTATGGTCTGACATGGCATGTTTTGTCTAGTATCGCCTGTTCCTATCTGTTCTATTCAGAACTGGTTTGGTCAGGTCTGCTGTGGTTTTGTCTGTTTTGCTGTGGTTTGATCTGGTCTGCTGTGGCTTGGTCTGGTCTACTGTGGTTTTTGGTCTGCTGTGGTTTGATCTGGTCTGCTGTGGTTTGATCTGGTCTGCTGTGATTTGGTCTGGTCTGCTGTAGTTTGGTCTGGTCTGCTGTGGTTTGATCTGATATGTTGTTGTTTGTTCTGGTTTGCTGTGGTTTGGTCTGGTTTGCTGTGGTTTGGTCTGGTTTGCTGTGGTTTGGTCTGGTCTGCTGTGGTTTGATCTGGTCTGCTGTGGTTTGATCTGGTCTGCTGTGATTTGATCTGGTCTGCTGTGGTTTGATCTGGTCTGCTGTGGTTTGATCTGGTCTGCTGTGGTTTGGTCTGTCTGCTGGATGGGTCTGGTGGACTCTTCTCAGTTGGTGCCGAGCTTCCAGTGTCGATAACCAGGCAATCGCCTCCAAAGCTCGTCCAGAAAGTTCGGAAACGACCAGGGCTTAACGAAATGGCCGGGGATTCCAGTATATGTGGTAGGCATGTTAACAGCCTAGTACGATCTCAAAGCAAACTGCACAACAGTTCATGACAGAAGGAGAGTGCAATAGTTCATCAGTTATGTTTCGAAGGTCTTTATGAATCGAACCGACTTTGTGTCAAATATGGAAAACAGCACTACAATAGATGTTGTTTTGTTATATTAAATGACCAACTAAAATTGTGTCGAAACATACAGCTCCCTTCTTTGATGATGAGCCAAAATGGAAAAGACGTTTCAGCACACAAATATTTGATCGCTTATAAGCTAGAATTCCTGCTCCATTTACCAATTATCCCGAATAATGTGCCATGTTTTTTGGCCTTAAACTAACCAATTAATCCTACGCAGTCCATTTGAGATGTCATTTTGAAAAACCAACGGCGCTTCTGGCTCTGGCGGAAGGCATTAACATTGTCAAGCTATGGATTGGTGTCACTTCCACTGCGGCTTTGGAGGGCATCTTTCTCGACTGAACTCGGTAGTCGTATTTCAACATTGACAAATCGACGTCTCTCAAGGTCCAGAAGTCCGCAGCTCTAGATGTCACCTTCCCTGTCACGGGACCGGCGAGGGATGGCCTAACTATGTTGCTGCCATAGAGGCATCCTTGAAAACTCCATTATTCCATGGCTGAAAACTTGTTACAAAAGTTGCAGACTCACTACTCAGCAATTTTGAAGCCATTAGCGTAGATGAACTAAAATATATTATTAATAACTTGATAGGAAGTGCCGTTATTTTAGTGCCGTTATGTTAGTGCCGTTATGTTAGTGCCGTTATGTTAGTCAAACAGCCACATAGCCATTTTGTTCAATGCGCGATCAGAAGTTTGCGAAACTCAAACATGCATTTCGTTGTGAATGTCGCCTTAAGTCATCTTGATGATTGTGTGACAACGCTCAAGAAGTTGGAGGTTTACTTGAACGGCCTTACTGTTAATTAATGTAGGCAAGCGAGAGCCAAGAACTTCGCCATGCTACAAGTCATTGAATGCTGTTCGAATGCCTTTTCCTGTATCTTTTAACGAATTGTGAGTGACTAGTTGGAAAATGAGGCTTATTTGAATTAATTCCGGGATTTCCCAGATCAAATATTTTCCATTTGTATCGTTTATTGCGGCGTTTGAAAAAGATCATGGATCTATTTCCAGAATTCGTAAATACCGAAAGACTTAGCTCGGATTATATCTGCCTGGACGACCACGAAAGAGCGCAGCACGTATGATATTTCGGTCTCAGAAGACGCACGCCAGGCGCTTTAATCGGCTTTGGTACCAACATCTCAAGAGTTTCTTCAATCCTATCATATCGGACGCGATTCCGGCGTTCGAAGCATGGATGCCAAATAACCGAAGCAGTAAAAGCGCCTTATAGCTGAAATCATGATTGGATTCGGAGCTTGGCTGTAAGTGGAAGCTTTTCCAAAATGTCTCCGGCAAACTAGGAGTCGCACTCCGTCGCCTTGCCTGGTCCAGGCTGGACGCGTGGAACATGGCAGCCACCTAGTGTATCTGTATCGGGCCGATAGGTGTACTGCAGCACTGGAACTGGGTTTCTAGTAGAGATGCAAAAATATCTCCAAAAACAGGAACCACCACCGCCACCGCCACCGCTCATCAATGAGTTGGCACCGGCATCAAGCCCGGCCACATGTGGCAGCACCCGCCAGGCCCGGCAGCCAGCAATTGGCATGCCTGCTTCATTCTACATCAAACAATATTGTTACACCCGAACTTGTGCTGAGCCCGATCCAATGTCTGCAGATGAAACGGCAGGGTAACGCGGCGTTAGTCGGAACAGAGAGGCGAGTTAGGTATCGATAGAAGCGGCATAATCAAGTGGCGACAGTTTGTGGGGTTGAGAGCTGCAGGGGTGTAGTTTCCGAAAAAATATGGAAAATATAGCCTTTGCTCATATTATACTGATAAAAATATGACAAAAAATAGATACAACAAAAAACTAGGTATATTTCGCCTTGCGGCATTTTAGCTTCAAGGCTAAAATCTTTTAAAAAATATGAAAAAGCCGCAAGGCGAAATATAGGTTTTTGTTGTATTCAACATTTTCTTCGTCATATTTAATATTTTAATCATCATAACATGAGCAAAGGCTATGTTTTCCACCTTTTTCTTAACACAATGCACGTCACAGCCATCCAGTATACATGGGTGTAGTTTCCTATTCAGTTGAGAGGCTTCAGACCCCCCCCAAACTTGGTTTAAACGCCCTAACAAACTTTGACGACGGACGTGGGTCAAATCCGTGGGAAATCTGTATTTTGGTGAATTTTCGAATTAACCTTTGGCTATTTTCCAGCTCAGCCCCTCTCCACAACTTTTGGGAAAACTACGAACCCATGGAGAGCTGTGCTGTTGTCCCTGCATAGCTAAGCTTCCCAGGAGTGTCTGGTTAGTGACACTACAGGGCTGGGCCGTTCATAATCCGGACAACGCAATACATCTGCAGTACGCAATAAAAGGAGCATGTTCTCTGCTTGACTGCACCGGTCTCCGGCTGCGCCGCGCCGTGGCTGCACCTGCACCACGCCGTGGCTCCGGCTGCACCGCGCCGTGGCGAACCACCCATCAACCATCAGCCGCGGTGCATGGTGGCATGCGATGTTGTAAACATCGGGTATGCTTACAACCCCTCTTGGGATGCGACCACACGGCAGTTGGGTGTAACCGAAGTCCAGAGAGCCACACAGAGAAGACGGCAAAGCATCGGAAAACGCATGTAAACGCAAGTACGACTGCGTTAATGGTGTGCGTGACGCGCTGGGGTGGCTGGATGCTCCTAACCTAGTCCTCTACCAAACTCTCTGCCTTCTCGACAAAGTCCGCCGCACCGCTGAGCCGGAGAGTCTCGCCGAGATATTCGTGACCCACTGTGACAGGCCCGCCCCACATCGCGACACACTAAAGACAGGAAGCGGCTCTATTGCGTTACTGCGGGTCAGGACAGAGACTGGCAAGAAGGCGCTTTGCTACAGTGCTGCTCGTGGTAAAATAACGAGCTGCCACGCCGAAGTTTCAACGGATATGGTCTGTCAGACAATTTTAGAGACGCTAGAAAGCGTCGACTTCTGTCAGCAAATGTCTATTCTGTTTGATTCGGTTGTGAAACGGTTTGTTCATATTGCGCATGTTTTACTATGTGTCATGTCTTATCCCATGTTTACCCTTTTATTGACTCAGAGCTGTAAAAACCACATTCGTGTGAATTGTTCGTGATTTTACAATGCAATACAATCGGGGGTACGTTACACAACAGTGAGATGAGGATGCTCCGCGGTTAGCGTTCCGCCACGGGCCACCAGGCAGATAACCACACAGAGAAGACGGCAAAGCAAAGGCAACATACAGACAAGACAGACAGATGTACAGAAAGAGACGATGGACAGAATGGACAGAACAAAGGCATACAGGACAGACAGACAGACAGACAGACATATAGACAGATGGACAGATGGACATGTGTGTGCAGACTGGCGCAGTGAATTCCTGGAGATGACAGCTCCCGTCGAGTTTGGATGGGTGGATGTTTTCTTTTGGAGGGCAGCACGTGTTTCTGGTCTGCACATGGGAACAAGTGTGACGCAGTGAGTGTAGCAGAGGTCACTGCCATCCTGGACAACAGACACGCGAGGGTTGCTGTCTTATATGTCACGGAGATCGGCTGGCCTGAAGGTCGGCAGTTTGATAGAAGTTCATTTGGTGATAATAGCACATATTCAAGCTTCAATGTTAAAAAGGATGTTTCAACAAGGCGACGTCAAGTAAGTTATTGATAGCAATTGTTTGTTTTCCAATTATATGTTCAATGTACTTACAGGCTACATGTAACATAGGTATGCTACCAATAACTGGCACTGTATACTTTGACTGTTGTACAGGGGCGTGGGAAGTACTTTCAAGTTGGGGGGCGAACTTTTTGGCGGACCTGTGTAGCAAAAATGATAGCTAAAAAAGAGATATATCGCTGTGGTCGCCACTCGTTATATCGCCAACAGGATTATCGCCATCCGTTCACCCGATATATCGGAATCTATCCCCGATATATCGCCACCCGTTCTGGATGCGTCAATAGCCGGCGACGCCTTGATCCGGAATTTCGTTGTGACCTACTTTCCCCTTTTTCGACCCCCTGGCCGACCCTTCTCTGCCTGAACGTCAGGGGAGCAAGTCGACATCATGCATCTATAATGGACGCGCCTTTGCTTTAAAAAAAAAAATGATACACCGTGACCTACCCATGCCAAAACACTAAATGTATTTGCTCTGTGGCGCTAGTAATTTTTACGGAGCGAGCGCGAAGCGCGGAGCGAGTCCTCATTGAAATAACCGGTTTTCTCACAATATAAAGCGGCCGACCGGGGGGGCCGGGCCCCGGCCGGGCAGACGCGACGCTGGTAAGAAGCTTAATATCTTTTTGACGCCCGCTCCGATTGACAAGCGGTTTTGCCATCAGATAGCCCCATTGCAATGAACATTTATGATTATTGACATGTTTTATAATCATGTGATGGGTCAGCACGGCGCGTGACACGTGGCCTCGTCAGGGGTGTCAGAAAAAGTATTACCTGCTTAGCTTGAAGAAACGGCTGGAACCTATAAAGCTAAAAATTTTGTGTGAGGCTGGAGACCACCTCTGCAATGTTGGACGGGTCAAACTCTGGTCACGCTGCACGTGCGCACGAGCCCCCTGTTCCGTCCAACGAAAATTACTACAAACATCGTTGCAATACCGGACCTATATCTCGGCAACCAAAGTCCAAAAGAACGAACAAACAGCAGATGCGTAGAGAAACGATCCGCCGGCGTATGCCCTATGTGTCGGTCAGCGGCGCGTGGACGTGCAACGTTACTGGCTATTACAAGCGCAAATTCATAGTTTATGCACGTCTTCAAAATTTAAATCAGTGCTCGTACCTATGGGAACGTCGAAGCGATTAAACAAACACCAATCTGTAGACCCATGTACCGTCTCTAAATGCATTCAAAATTTATGTTGCATGCAGTATTTCACCTGATAACATCTGTCCTGTAATATTTTAATATTGACGATTTTATAATATTTTTAATTCACCGCCGTAGCTTTCAAAACCAAAAGGGTGCTAGAACGATAAAAATGATGCGGCTGTAAAGCGAATCAAATCCATCTAATACCACCCAAAATGATTTTTGCCTACAAACACGAAAGCCTATAGATTGCAAATTTAAAAGAACGCTTCAAAACCTATTAGTTTAAAAATATCATTTTAGTTGGATTATTTGCGACGGCAAAAGAACACAGGAAAATAATTCAATAGCTGCTTTGCAACAAGACGAACCTCCGTGGACGGGTGATAAATTGACGCGGGATTTATTCGATGCGCTCGTCCTTCGCCGTTTAAAGGCGTCCTACTGTATTCTCATCAATGTAGCATTTACTCCAAAAAGCATTATAACATTGTGACCATGATTATTTTATCTACGTGAATTGTGACACAAGAAATAGCTCTATTAACATAAACAGTCAACTCCAATATTAATTTTATGATGACACAGCGCGTTTCGGTAGAATTTTATGTGACAATGTAAAAGAGTGTATTATAGGAAGAACTTATTTAATCTAATAATTCATGTTTTAAACTTATTTTAGCTAAAACGACAATACCGACGTTTCGCGTTAATTGCTTATTCCCATGGGCAAGTAAGATGATATGGCATTGAATCTTTGGAGCTGGGTTTGAATACATTGAATTTGGGCGGTACCCAAGCTCCAAATTCAATGTAATGTATGGGACGTGAAGCGATGAAAACAAACACCAATTCTGTAGACCCACTGACCGGTCTCTAAAATGCATGCACAAATTGCGCTTTAATGCAGTATTTTCGCTGTTAAATCTGCCTGTAATTTTTTTATTGACGATTCTATAAACATTTCCTTCATTACAACACCGCCGTAGCTTTCAAAAACCAAAGGTGCTAACGATACAAATGATACAGCTGTAAAGCGCAATCAAATCCAATCTAATACCCACGGCCAAAATTAATTTTTGCCTTCAACACATGAAACTTATAATTGGCAAATGTTAAAATACGCTTCAAACCTATTTAGTTCCAAAGTACAAATTTAGTTCGGATCTATTTGCGACGGCAAAACACACGTAGCGAAAATAATTCAATGCATGCTTTGCACAAGAGCGAACCGTCCGTTGGACGGGTGTTTAAATTGCGCGGATTAAAATAAGTTTTAAACAATGAATTATTAGATAAAAAATATAGTTCTTCCTTTCACTCTTTTACATTTGCGTTTCGTAGAGTTACTTCATCAGTTGGTCCATTCAAAGGAATACCTTTTTGATGACCAACTGATAAGTAACTCTACGAAACGCGTCTTGGTCAATCAATAAATTAATATGTGGAGTTGACTGTTTATATATGTATATGTCAATAATGAACGTTAATAACAGCTCTATTAACGTTTACGCACGAAGAAACATATTTACACTAGGTGTGCGCTGTATTAGCCAGGTGTTTCAAATGCGACGAGGTCAAATGTGTGGTGCACGGTTTAGTGGAAACTGGAAATGCAAACAGCCCTCCAAATTCAATGTAGTTTAATTTTCTGTATTTTAAATTTTGATTTAAACTTGCATCTAGTTCTAACACAACATAGCAAATCTTTCGTAGACAATGCCGTTAATCTAATTCAGAGTTAAAAGAATCATGGTTAAAAGACGGGGAGGGCCGACACCTGCTCAAAAGTTGGGGGGGGGGGCGTCGCCCTCACATGTCCGAAATTGAGGGGACGAGTTGCCCCCACTGTCCCTGCTGTTGTAACTACACTTGGTAACAGCTAGTGACGTAGGAACGTCACGACAAGTGGGGGGCCAGTGAAACCTTGATCTCGTTTTGAGATAAACCCAGCCCCTATCCCGGAGAAGCGATATACAGCAGTGGCCACTACCCGGGTTTCCCTATTGCTGTCGGCGTGCCATTTCACGGCCGATTTAATTATCAGAAAAGGGAAAAGCCGCTCGCCGCCCGCTCCAGCCAGGACCATATATGAGACCCATTCATACGTTAAATGGTGATGTTTGCTCACTTTCTGCTGATTTAAGTTGTCATGCTGTTGTCAAAAGTG
This sequence comes from Semibalanus balanoides, assembly GCA_014673585.1. Classification (NCBI taxonomy): domain Eukaryota; kingdom Metazoa; phylum Arthropoda; class Thecostraca; order Balanomorpha; family Balanidae; genus Semibalanus; species Semibalanus balanoides. The sequence goes on from VOPJ01000021.1 coordinate 72,818, forward strand.
TTGGAGTGGCACCTCCTGTATATCCTTTCGCCGTGCCCCTATGGAAGATCTATTTGCATATCTGGGCTCTTCTCGTTCAGGCGAAATTTTGCCATCACAAACTTATCTTACCAAGGAAAATACAATTGTTTAGCAACAAACTTGCCGAAAGGTGAAAAGTCCATGCCCTCCCTCTCTGTTCCAACGCCTATGGTAAGAGCGGGGAAGAGATGTCTGAAGCTATACTCTTGGATCGTTACAGCTGCCTGAACCATGTCTCCGCGTCTCCGCAGCATATTATGCAACAGCTTAGGCTGCATCGACGTCGACTTCCGAACTCGGGGATTATAAACGAGAAAGTGCGGTCGCCTACTGCGTATATAAGCAGTATGACTCTAGTCATTCCGTCATTGGTCGAAGACATTACTTCGCTTATTTGTTGTTTAGGCATCACAGACAACTATAACCACGCTCATGTCCTTTCCTTACAATAGCAATTGTTTTGATCATCGTTACAGACATCAAAACAGTGAAACGAGACATGACATTGTTCTTCCTTGTACATAGAAAAGATGTAGCGAAATCGTTGTACAGTTACACGTAGCACGGTTGTTCTGAAGATGCATTGGCTGGTTTACTTTCACTTGTTCCGTTTTTCCATTTTCTTTATATATCTTAATATGTTTTCCCAAAATATTTCTGCCATTTACGGATATCAATACCTATATATTAGAGTTACTGTACGACCCAGATCCGGCCAATGTTTCGGGGTTCGTTGATACTCGATAGTACAGGCAATCAGCATGACCTATAAAGAGTGAACATTCTGCGATACAAGCTTTCAAACTCAGATAAGAACGAGACTAAACTTCAGGCAAATGTGTTTTAAAATGCATCTGTAGCCTGTACCTCGTTTTGAACCGGACCGGTACATGCTAACGAATGTTTAACACCGTTTACATTTCACGAATAAACAAACTGCTCATTGCCCAAGTCTCTGATAGTGAGATTAGTTTGTTTATTTGCCTTGATGAATTATATCCGCATTTGTCACTCTGGCACGTCCGTTTAAGGAGCTTCAATTATACTGAATCTGATTTGCGATTGTTTACAGAGGAAGGCATAGGAGGCAGGGACAGAGGACTGTCAAATGTCAACTGCACGAGTACCGTCATCGATCAGTAGATAGCATTGAGTGCCAACTGTGCCATGACCGTCTCGTGTCAGAAACAAGGTCAACTATGAGTCATTGTCGTCACAGAAGTGCCAGCAAAAAATTGCACCTTTTTATCGAAAATTCGGAAATAGGTTTCAACTAATGACTGAAAAAATACATAAAATTTGACTCCCGGCAAAGTTTCTATCTTCCCTTCACCTCTCTGCATTGAGCTGCATGGGGTCTCAGCCACAGTATGGAAGCCCATGGACCCACGCTAACGAATATGATCGCTCTGCGCTTAACAAGGGACTCCCAGCGCTACCCTATCTGTGACGTGTTGTTTATGCAGCCATCCGGGTCGAACCGGAGATAAATATTTACCGTACCGCGACTGACCCTACCGGGGAGACGAGAGAAGGGTCTCGTCTTCCGCCCGGCTCCCATCTGGGCGGCCTCCCCGCCTCCCATCTGGGCCGCCTCCCCGCCTCCAAGGCTAATGGACCGGCTGACGTCTGTCAGGTCTGATCTACGGAGCTGATGACGTCACGAAGACATTTCGGAGATTCTCTGGGGCTGGTTTGACCCGGGAGTGGCATTATCGGGAAGCATGATTGCTTTTTATACCCCTGAGCCTGAAGAGTCGGTAGACAAGGAACCATGAGTTTATTGGCACCTAAAACTTCAGAAAATGATCAGTTTAATATGATCCAGGTGTGCGAAATGTCAGTTTGAATAATCTAGCGGGCTTGAGGGCGCTTCAACAAGGGAAACGGGCTAGTACCTTCTGCCGTTCCTCACAGCTCGTGCCAAGAACAACTTATACAGCGCCGCTATCCGTGACGTATTAGACTTGCCACGGCAGATGAAAGGCTATGTCATACAAAGAGAGCTTGAGCTCATTTCATGATTCCATGTACAAGGTTTTTCATAATGAATGCTTCTTTGAAATCAGCCGTAGGAAGACCAAAAATATGATAAAGCACGTTGATGTTTAGGTTCTATTCAGTGGCGTCGCCGCCACGGTTTCCAAACTTGTACGGACAGACCATGTCATCGAATCTTTCGAGACGAGGGGGAGGGGGGGGGTGATGTTTTGCAGGGTCAAATGGTCAAAGGAAGGTTATGGCGTTTACAGAAAACCAGCAACTTTCATATTTTTTTAGCGCTCAGAAGTCAGATAGCAGTTTTGAAGGCTTTATTAAGAAATTACTTATTGCATGCTCTGGTTGTTACCTACTGTAAGGACTCTCCTGCTGAATATACAATAGCCGTTTTCACGAAGGATTATTTTGCGCGAAGTGTTTTTATACATTTTAAATTGTTTTAAAATGTTTTAGTAATAGCCACTTCTACGATGGACTAATTTGCGAGAAATGTTTTAAACCTCGCCCTACGGTGCCGTGGGCGAGGGACGGGAGGGTTAAAACATTTTTCGTAAATTAGTCCATCGTGAAAGCGGCTACTACTAAAATATATTAAAACATTTTAAAATGTTTAAAACATTTCGCGCAAAATAATCCATCGTGAAAACGGCTAATATATGTTTTGTTCTGTCATTCAGCGTTGTGTCAAAATACAATGTGACGAAAAGCTTAATATGTAGGGGAGACCCAGTTAAAGGGAATAGTTCACCTTGAAAAAAATGAGAAAAAGCTCAGAAATGATGAAGAGAAGCAAGAAATTAAGTATCACATTACTAGTGAAGTCAATTGAAACCTATATTTTTAACGCGCGAAAAAGCAAATTGAAAATGTCAATTATTGGTGATAATTCATTTTTTTTCCTCAATTAATGCGAAATCAGCTGGACTGAAAGACACCAACGTCATCGATTTAGTGACTAGTGAGGGGATCGTGTCGTAATTACGTGGATCCGCTATTGCCCAAGTACTTGTTTTTGAAGATACCGGAAAATTTACAACGCTTTGAAAACTATCACAGTCCTTGCTTTAAGTAGTATTTCGTCACTATTTAGATTTCACGTATTGGACAATTGTAGTGTCCGCCATCGTCGCTACTGTCCGTGCTCTGGGGCGTTCCGTCTGATTATGTGTCACAAGGTCATGCACGGTCCTTACACGTCACTGGCGTACGGTCTCGCCGGTCGGCTCTATTCACTCAGCGGGGCTGCGCCGCGGCGGCCAATCAAACAGCGGCACGCGCTTACTGGTACCGAGGTGGGGTTCGGTGAGTGGGGAGGGGACAGATCAAACAACGCGAGCCTGCGGAACGTTCAGGCCAGCGCTGGAAACGCTACGCATACCGTACAAGAACGTTGCTTTAGAAAATGTTTATAGAAGATTAAACATCAAAGATCACTATGCATAGCATTACCTGACAAAGTTCATTCTTGCAGTAAAAAGAATGAGGTACTGAACAGTATGGTTTTGTCCAGCACTTACACTTTCCCCAAGTCTTACGTCATCTGTGCGTCATAATCATACGTCCAACTCGGCCAAAATAAAGCCAATCCAGCGATTGGAGTTACCGGGTATACCCGGTCCCGGACTTTTTAGGACTGACATATTAAATAATCAGAGGTTTTCTTGTAAAATGTTGAAAGGTCACAAGTTCATTTTCGAGCATGCGCCACAACTTGGCTATCTCAACTCAAAACCCTATGTTAAAGGTGAACTATTCCCTTTAAGACCTAACCAAACTTCCCTTGCACGGAATATTGTAGAGCTGGCGCGTCACCACCATTTTCGGTGAGTTTGTTTGTGTTTACATTTTTGCCACTATTGTTGTTAAAAGTTGTGTTCTTAATCACACTCAGTATCTCGGAAGCCATTACCTTTGGTAATTACGACCGCATGGCAATGAGAGCTGTCCATTTTGTCACCAAACTGTCATGTTATCGTACGCGCCCCGAATGTCTCATTTGCGCAAAAACGGAGCAGGCCCCGGGTTCAATTCCCGGTGGTGCCGGTTCCGGGAGGTGGCCGCCCGGATCAAATCCCCTGGCTCCGAGAGGGGGAATCCCCAGGGGGTGGTCAACCCAGGCCCCTCCCCCCTCCCCGGCACCATAGCCTCCGGGAACATAGCGCCAAGCTGACCCCGATGAAAAAAAAATACTCCGTCATGAAACGATGCAAATATTTCAGAAGCCCCGACACTCGGTCGGTCAAACGTCCCAGGGGCCTTTTACACTACAGTCTGGCAACGTCTTTCATTACTGAAAAGCAATAGCAGAAACACATTGATCGCATCACATGACCGTCGATGAAATGTAAGTGAAACGTTTGGGACCATTTATTAATTTCGTTTGACGCAGAGGGGAAAGGGTTTGTCGTGGCTGACTTATTTTTGATGGGTTGGTGGGTTTGCTGGAGCAGCCGAATAATGTTTATGACACACGCTCACAGAAAACATTGGAACGATGGGAAAGGGTAACTACTTTGTGGCAGTGGCGTAGCCAGAATTTGACTCAGAAGAGGGGGGGTCACCAGACAGGGCCCACAACTTAGCCCCAAGGACCCACCAAACCTACTACCAAAATTAAAAACTCCTCGGATGCAAGCGGTCCCCGGAGGGATCGCCTGTATCCGGACCCCAGCTGACCTGGTCCCGGCTGACCTGACCCCAGCTGACCTGACCCCAGCTGACCTGACACCAGCTGACCTGACACCAGCTGACCTGACACCAGCTGACCTGGCATCAGCTGACCTGACACCAGCTAACCTGACACCAGCTGACCTAGCTGACCCAGCTGACCTGACCCGAGATGACCTGACCCCAACTGACCCCGGCTGAGATGACCTCAGCTAACCTGACCTCAGTTGACATGACCTCAGCGGACCTGACCTGACCCCAGCTAACCCAACCCCAGCTGACATGACCTCAGCTGTTCTGACCCCAGCTGAGCTAACCTCAGCTGAGCGCTAACCCCAGCTGAGCGCTAACCCCAGCTGAGTCGACCCCGGCTAACCAAGGCTACCTGGCTGTCCTGTCACACTGTGCCAGTGAGAATGCTCTGCAGGAAGGCCACCGTCTAGCACCACTGCACCACAGCAGGTTACACCCGAACATTCCAAGCGAACCACCTCGCCAGACCGAGCTGCTGCCAGGTCGGTCATACCCGGGGTTCGCAGCAGTGCCCTGCACGCTGGCTGGGCACGCCACGCCCAGTCTCGGACCAGGCAGGAGGTAAAAGGGTTTGCAGGACATTTTGATGAGAGAGATGTACATTGTACAGTCTATAGGGTAAATGTTCTGTCCGTGCAAAAGTTCTGCCCGCTGTTTCTGCCTCTGTCGGTGCTGCACGCAGTGGAATCCAATGCAATTATATAGCCCTCTCTCCCGGTATCAGGGGCGAGGGCAAACATAGTTTCAATATATTTTACTGCATGTAGTACCGACAAACAGCACCGATAGACAAAGTTGATATTGAACTAAACGGGTGCGCTTAACCAAAGGTTTTTAATAATATTTTCTTCGCTAGCTTCCGTCAGACGAAAACTAACATCGCCCCAGGGAAATGGAGGATTTATTCGAATAGAGCACTAAAAGGACTGTTACTAGCCGTATTCACGAATAATTTATTCACCGGGAACATCGTCATCGGTTGAGACGATGAATTGGACAGAACATCTGCCCTAGACTGTACAGTGTACATACAGTGCAGAACAAATATTCTGTCCACTTCCTCGACACCACTTGTCTGTCTGTCGGTGCTGCACGCAGTGAAATCCAATGAAACTATGTATGCCCTCATCCCTGATTACTGATACCAGGGACAAGGGCTATCGGCTATGGTAATTGTATTAGATTCCACTGCGTACAGCACCGACAGACAAAGACAGAGACAGAGGTGGTGTCGATGAAGTAGACAGAACATATGGTCTACAATAGTGGTGTCAATCGGTAACCAAAAATTTAGTAACAAAAAAAATCGGTTGGTCAGGCTTAAACGCATTTCTTGGGTCTCGACATTGTTTACCTATAACTTACCAGTAAAGCGCCGTAGTTAGCGATGAACGAGCGAGCGCGACGAAAATGTATGGTAAGTTTCAACTCAATTGGGCGAGTAGTTTCAGAGATACAAAAAGGGTGCGCACGTGCAGAGGCACCCTACCCTTGGCTTTTGGGAAACAGGCGGCTGAGACATCCCTAATCAGACACCAAATTTTAACACAATTAGCTCAGCCGTTCCTGATATATAGAATAGGGGTGTGCACGTGCGCTCGTGCAGAGTCACCCCACCCCTGAGTTGTGAAAAAGTGGCGACTGAGGGGTCCCTAGCCACACACAAAATGTGCGTACAATCTGCACAGCCGTTGCAGAGTTCTTGTGAGAAAACACCTTTCAACACCCATCACGTGGCACGCGCCACGCGCAGTGGTAGTCACCCACAGGGGCGGATCCAGAAAATCTCCAAGGGGGGGGGGTCAATTCAGTACAGTGATGCCCCCTACTCGATACCCAAATCGTGGAAAACTCAACGATTTTGGTTCACTATATTTGATGGTGCCCCCTATTTTAGCATTTTTTTTAAGAATGAAAAATAGTTTGACATTTGTCAAAACGTTGCTATTCGTAGCTCCTATGCATTTGCAATATCGTCGTACCCTTACTATCATTTGAAGTGCCGCGGATGGTAGGAAACTGTTTAATTTGCTCAGTCAAGGGCGGCCATGGGTGTTATTTTTTATTCGCCTGGTAGGGCCAGGGTCCTACAAATAATTGCATAAATTTAACATTGGGCTTATGGCGTTGCATGGTAATATCAATTCATATCTGTACAGATAGCACTGGTACTGTATACCAACCATTTGCAGAAAATGACGCTTCTGAGGGCAGCCGCAGACGACGGATGAATAATTGACCAAAGGGGTAGACGAGGAATGTGATCAGGGGGGAGTTGGTAGCGTTTTTTACGAGCAATAAACATTATGCATGCGATAGCCGTGTATCACATTGCTTTGTGTCACATACGGGCTTCAAAAATATTCTTGAACTAAAAATAAAATGCCAGGATTGGCGGAGGAAGGGGCTTGAAGAAAACTTGCCATAAAAGCTGTCCTTAAAACTTAGCTTTACCAAATGTTATTTACGCCAAAAAAAAAGACGCATTACTCAGTGGTGGATCAAAGCAAGGTTTTGGGAGGGGGAAAATCCAGTGGCATATATCCCAAAAGTTGTGAGCGGAGGGGGAGGCAGACCGTCAGCAAGCAATTTGTTGACCAGGGAAGGGAGTGCGCCGTCTGCAACTGGGGCGGGTGTAGCAACAACTACCCAGCCCCTGTGTAGCAACAACTACACAGGGGCGACGCCGATAATTTTTGCGTAGGAAGTCGGCTGAAATGACGGGAAAGATGTTACCCTAATTTCTGCATGTTTTTGAATCATTTTCATCATTTTGGATTTTGAGTTCCTGCTTATAGTTACCTATATTGTGGTTCGTTACTTAGCGCCCACAAGCGGCAGGCGAAATTTCACGGGTGTTGATAAAACCTAGAAATGTGGCGGTTGTAGAGGATAACGGTAATGTAGAGGAAAATGTAAAAATGTAGAGGAAAAAAAACAACTAAAAATTGTATTTACTCAATTCAGTTTATGACTAACCGGAAAGGATGACGATGGGTTCGCTATGACGATGGTCACTGAGGACGCCGCGAAGCGGCGCTGACAAATTTGGTTTGAAGATCGTGGACAAATATTTGTTTAATATAGAAGCCAAGACCGTGTGTAGAGCCAAGCCTTCAGTAGTCAGGAAGCCCTTTCCTGGCTGCGCATCTCGGTATGATGCAATTTTTAGTAGTCAGGAGGCCCCTTTTCCTGGCTGCGCATCTCGGTATGCCCAAATCCAGGGGGAATGAGATATCTTTTTAGGAAGAGCCTATTTAAGACACTTTATGCAATTTTTTACAATTGCCATTTTTCTAAAGTGCGAAAAATCTTGTGTTCCATGGCATGTGCCGCGAAGCGCGCGAAATTTGCCGTTTGGACTGTAGGTAGCTGTATTTTTAAAGCCGTGCAAAAAAGCAAACAAATTTAAATTGCAGGCCCGGCCGTTTTTTGTGGGGGAATCATAGTTTCAGACCTTTGGGGGCATGTCCCCTCCCCCGCATCCGCCACCTGCGATTGCAACTATTATTGCGCGCGAAGCGGCGTCAAAATTGAGGTTTCGAGCGGCAGGAGAACAATTTTCGCTATTTGGAAACAGGATGCGGAGTCAAAACGAGGAAATTATAACTGGAAGCAAAAGATTGGGGTCAAAAGCATGTTGCCTCCCATTTAAGGCCAAAGTTGGGTCCATGGTCCCATATCCTACCCCTCCCCCTGCGTCTACTGCAGTGTGTAGTGTGTAACTAACTGTACAGTCTATATTAGACCCTTTTTTCTGGGAAAAAGAACACCAGATTGATTTGCGCCGCGTAGACTCGCGGATTTTTTTGCTTTATATTTTGGTCTGGATAACTAGGTCGAGTTCCTATTATAAAGGTGCTTAAATCTTTATGTATCAGCCCAAGGGCACCAATGCAGCCACTCAATTAGATTCTTTCACCGCAAAGATAGAAGAATTTCGGTGCATGCACACAAATGTGATTATTGTTTACGACTTTTTTATCATTAAATTATAACAGCTGTTGCTGCAGTTACAGTCAATTTTTCAAATACGTATCCATTATTTCAGCACTGCAAACACATAAAAAAGACCAAATGGCGGTTCATATGGGTTCGTTCTCGACACAACAAAACGATATTCAACAAATATTGTGACGAGGATTCAGCACGTACGTGCGGCACGTTTTATCTCTTAATTTTGCGATCATTTCGCCATAAAATAGGTGGGTTTTTCAGGAATCTAATGGTACACCAGCGTCGTTTTTGGCCCTGGTACGCCGGCCGGTCGTTGCGGTACTGGCATGGATGAGTAATTTATCATTATTGGGGTACTGGTTATGCCGCGCCGTTGGTTGCCCCTTGTACACCGGCCGCGTTGGTGCCTCTGATGACACCAGCGCGTGGTGCCACCTGATCTACACCGGCGCGGTGGTGCCCCTGATTGCACCGGCGCGTTTGCCCTTGTAACAACGGGCGCGTTGGTGCCCCTGATACCCGGCGCGTTGGGTGCCCCTGATACCCGGCGCGTTTGGTCCCCTTGACACCGGGGTGTTTTGTGCCCCTTGTACACCGGCTCGTTTGTTGCCCCTTGTACAACCGGCGCGTACGGTGCCCCTTGTTGCACACGGCGCGGTTGGTGCCCTTGGTGCCCCGGCGCGGTGGTCACCTTAATGCAGCGAGCAGCGCGGTGTGCCCCTTCATGCAAAAGCAAAAAAAATTCCGGCCGCCTTCGCGGCGCGGAATTTTTTGCTTTATTTTGGTGGTGCCCCTGGTGCCCCGGCGTGGTGGTGCCCCTTCACGGCCCAAGGGGGGGGGGGTCATGACCCCTGTGACCCCCCCCTTGGATCCGCCACTGGTCACCCACATTAATCGGCACTGGTCTGAAACAGGGTAGGTGGAATGGGGCGGCTCAGCAAAGAAAACCGCTTGTCAATCGGAAGTGCGGTTACAGAGATATAAGCTTCTCAAAAGCGTCGCCACGGGTCGGGTCGCTTTGGGTCGGGTCGGGATGGGTCGGGTCGGGTCGCTCATACTCAGATTTTTACCATATACCACGGAAAGACGAGCGAGCGCGAAGCGCTCGCTAGTAACCATTTAGCAGATTAATTGTTTCAGGATAATTTTTGCACACATAAAAACCCTAACATTTTTGCAACAATAGAAACTAAAATCCACTTGCTTTATCATGTTTTAGTCTTCCTACGGCTGATTAAAAAATAACATTAATTAGAAACTAAAAAAACAATAGAAACTACAAAAAACAATAGAAACTAAAAATCCACTTGCTTTATCATGCTTTAGTCTTCCTACGGCTGATTTAAAAATAACATTAATTACGAAAAACCCTGTAGACCGCGCCGGTAGCGCGCTAAAAGGGAGGGAGGGGAGGGGAGGGCACTGCAGGGAGGGGGCACTGCAGAGTAGGTAGGCACGCCCGCCAAACACCTCTAGCGCGTCATTTACTTCGCGTTAGCTCACGCGTGCCAAACATCGGCAATATTATAGTTTTGCTCCCAGGCCAGTGTTCACCCCACTTCGTGACACTCGATGTGTGCGAAACAGTGATCACATCTTATCATGTAGACATAATTGCAATTGCTCCACTGTTTCAGGCGAAGCGTGTTCCAACTTCTAATATTTGTTACTGAGGTCGTGTTTAAGAGTGTGTCATGATCATTGACCTTCGAACCCGGGGCCGGGACAGCTGGTCCTGCCCAAACAGACTGAGTATTCACTCATATCTGAGTCAAGGACAAATTTTCTTATATCTTTCTCGGTTTAATTCGATCACACTAAACACACTGAAGCCAATCTGCACTCTGCGGTAACTAGACTCGGCTTCATATATGAACGGGACATAAGATGCCCGATATATACACTGGACCACAACATCATGGCGTAAGGTGTTACGGAACTTTGCAACGTATATTTATAGGTCAGCTCACGCCTCACTCACCGATTTAGGCGATGAAAATAAACAAACTTTTTGCTAGTCGAGCAAAAAGGGCGGTTATATTTCAATGCAGAGCTTGCGCTTCACAGCTGTCAGCTTGTATGATGTCTAATAAGTATGCCCATTGCCCAATAACAGAATTTGACATGGCCGGTAAGAACAGTGTCACAGTAAGTCAGTGTGAGGATTCAGCGGATGTCGTACCGATATCGCTGCCGAATAAGCTGTGTCCGCTGTTTGGAGGTAGTGACCACGTTTTTTACTATGCGGCCAGGCCAGCGTCAATCGTCTTCCGTCTCCGGTCTGTCTGGTCTGGTCTGCGTGTGTGATAAGATCCCGACGGCGGTGGCAGGTCCCGACGGTTGTGGCAGGGCGACCGTCTCCCTCGCAGCTGTGTGTCTGTGTGTCTGTCTGTGTGTGTGTGTGTTGTTAGTTAGTCTGTTTGTCTGTATGTCTAAATAATCTGTGGAATGTGCTGTATGTGTGCATGTGTGTGTGTGTCTGTCTGTTTGTCTGTTTGAGTGTTTGTCTGTTTGTCCGTTTGTTTGTTTGTATGTTTGTCTGTTTGTCTGTTTGTCTGTTTGTCTGTTTGTCTGTTTGTTAGTTAGTCTGTTTGTCTGTATGTCTATATAATCTGTGGACTGTGCTGTATGTGTGCATGTGTGTGTGTGTGTGTGTGTGTGTGTGTGTGTGTGTGTGTGTGTGTGTATGTGTGTGTCTGTAGACTGTAGGTATATGTGTGTGTCTGTAATATGTATGCATGTGTTTTGTGCGTGTCTGTCTGTCTTTGTGTCTGCCTGTCTGTCTGTCTTCCTGTCTGTGTGTATGTGTGTGGGTACTCACGAGGTCACAGCCATGCCGCAGGGCAGCAGCGCCGCCAGCAGAAGCAGTGCACGCAGCATCTCGTCAGGTTTACTGTCGCTGGCTGCCGGCAATAAACACCACAATGCTTGTCAACGTGTGACGACAGTCGAAATATTGCATTTTCCTGTCATTACATTTTCTTAAATGAGACATTGACTTTGTAGATGATTAATTAGTGATTAATTGATACGAATACTATAGCTTAATGAACTATAACAAAACACCAGCTAGCGATATGAGTGGAAGGAAAAATATAAAATGGTAAAAAATACAGCTTCTAAAAAGACATTATGTGACCAAAGCATGCAGCAATATGATAAATTATACATATCTAGTGACATAAGTATTTTCTTTGGACACGCATCTAAAACAGTTATTACTTGATATACGCTCATATTTTCGCCATAAAATACACAGAACAAAAATGGCTTGTGCAGGGTGACATCGAGACGGCAAAATATCGATATATCTAAATATGCTACTTGTGACAAAAGGTGAGTAAGATAATTTATTTATTTGTATTTCTGTACAAGTTTTAGACGAACGTTTTCGAAGGTTTGCTGCGATGACATGATTCTTTAAAAAAAATGTCAAGAAATACGAGTAATAGCTGTGCGGGTCTCACCTTTGAGCTGTAACCTGCCGCCGAGTCTCGCTGTAAATATTCCGAGTCGCACGCGCAGTTCGTGCCACTCGAGAGCCCTCAGCTCCGGCAATGCAGCGGCTCGACCTCTTGTACCCCCACTACACCCGTACGGCGGCGTACAGTCTCCAGCACAGGGCACCGGCGGCTCACCACGGCACAACCCGCCGCCCGCGGACGGGAGCACGGCGCCAGAGGCTGGACGGTGGCAAAAACAGGCACCCGCCCCGCGCGCAGCCGGAACATCAAAGGGACCGCGGCCGTCGACGTCGTCGGAGTCGACGGAAGGGGAGCGGCCCGCTTGCCGTCTTTGTGCGCGATGGGTAGGGGGGGTGGCACGCTCCGCGGTCGGCGGCGGAGGGGCGGACGTGTGCGCGGCACGTGCAGATTGCTCGAGTGCCGCGAGACGTCTTCACCGTACTTGGTTAGCGCCTTAGTTAGCCCGTACATTCCTAGTTAAAGTGGAATGTCGATGAATAATCTAGTCGATGAGGGCTCGCACCCCGACTCGTGCTAACTATTCGCCATTGACTGAGCTGGCTGACGATCGGTGGCACTTGCCAGCGGTCAGAGAAGGCCATTGGGCGGAAGATCGTACCGAGTTTTTTGTAGAACATAAAGGTTTCGGCTCCTAATTCTGCCAGGTGAACAGGGAATGCGAGATCGGCCGAGTGGTGTGGACAATTGACGCAGTACCATCTCTCCGGACCACCGCGGCGGACCACCCGGACCACCGCGGCGGACCACCCGGACCACCATGGTGGTCCGGTGCACCGGACCACCATGGCGAGTCGGCCACGCGCCGCCTGCGCGACCCGATTACAAACCCTGTGTCGCCGATACGCAACGAGCCATTGTGCGTGCGGCGGGCTCACGGGACCTGCCCGAGTTCACCGGTCCTGCGTCCTATTTTGCGTGTAACACATATATAAACTCCGCACTATCGCTCTTGAATATTCTGCTGGCAACTCTCCTGTGCGTTTCGGGGCACTACGTCGGAGTCGGACGATCCCAGAAATGCTCGCCAACAGCTGTCACTGCCTCACTGGACTTCAAAGTTCACTGGGCGTAGGACAACTGAGTGAACCATCGTTTCTGGGGGTGACTATTCACCGACTGCTTTTTTGCCTGCTGATATCGCCATTTTATTGAAAAGCTAACCATCGGAATCAACTCTAATTGACTTTTCTACAACTTGGCAATTACTAATTGGTATTTAACAGTCAACACGCAACAAAACACATGCTTCGCAGTTCGCACCCACCCTCCGTTTCACGTTTCATCCACCGGCTCGGGCGAATGACCTCTAACCCGCTCACAATTCATCATGACGTCAGAACCAGCAGCACCCCACCTCGCAACAGAGACGCTGCGTCACCGCGAGCGTAACGCTGCCTCCTCAGGATGTCGTCACTATAAACACCATAAACAGTGGATAACGGCGCCGCTGAGGTCACACGCGGAGAGGTGGACGCCCGTGGCATGGTCGCCGAGCTCCGGGAAGACGGTTCCCAGGCCCGCTGCCGGCCGCCGGCCGCCGGCGCGTGGCATGATGACGAGAGCGTGTGATGCACCGTATAGCGACTAGCGTCCGAACACGTGTGTCATCACTGCACGTGTGATGCACCGTGTCGTCACACCACGTGTGTTCCCCCCCCCCAAAGCCTAAAATTGGCGCAAAATTGACACATTTCCTGATGTAGAAGAAAATCTAATCAACTTTTACAAAGGAAAGATTGTTTTGAACCAGTTTCTAATTCAGTTATCAATGCATAAGCAAGCTAAATTCGATGAGTCTTCAGAATTGTGTAAGACTTTTTGAAATCCTCCCACCCCCTGCCCTGAATCCGCCTGTGTGCGCAGACACCCCCTGCAACTTATTTGTAATGGATAATACCCGAGTCCATTTGCTTCTTATTGCGTTCAAGAGCTTGTCTATTTCCGCAGTAATGTTTTCCTAGAATGTGTAATTCCTGAAAATCATATAATATTCAGGACGAAAGACAGGACATTTTTTTACGTGAAATCCGTATCTATTTTCCAGTTCCAAGTAAACCATTCTGTTTTGGCAGAATACTCAAATTACCGGTATTTTTAACTTCGACACAACTGGCAGCGACACGGGCCACACGGCACACAATGTTTTTTTTCTCATCCAGTTCGGTCTTGCGCCATTACCGGGAGACTATGGTGCCGGGGAGGGGCCTGGGGCTGACACCCCTGGGGATTCCCTCCTCTCGGAGCCTATGGACTTGATCCGGCCACACAACTTCCTGCACACCACACTTACCACATTGGATTAGTACAGCATGAGCACAGCGGAGGCGCAGGAGAATTGGGACGGGTGTCCCATTATTCTTCCGCGGCATCCGCTAGCTACTAGACAAACTCTCCGCCATTTTACAATTATCGTAGGTATATAGGTTAAGAGGCTATACAGTAATCTTACACGACTACTCTTGAATATCTGATTGGCTAAGCCACGTTTGACGCTGCGGAGAGTACGCATATAGTTTTGATAAAATTAATAATGTACGTCGTTCTGTCCTGAATCGGCGCGATGTATGGTTATTTTTGACATGAAAAGAAGTTGTATTTCAAAATATAGTTAAATCATGTTTGAAAAAACAATCCAAGGTGAACTTTTCTTTTAACTCATGCAAGGCTCCTTGGTTCAAATCCCAGTCAGGAATATGTTAGTATGCATGCATTTTCATGTTTTTGTTTATGTTTTCTGTATCAATGCCAACTATAATCAAGAGCAATTGTGTTTAGTTCATATAACTCACTCATGAAAAGGTCCTGGGTTAGAATCCCAGCCCAGTCAGGAAACTGTCAAGAAACACGCCCTTTCGTGTGATTTTTTTGTGGGCGGCGTTTGCGGGCAGCGTTTGCGGGCGGCGTTCACGGGCGGCGTTTGCGGGCGGCGTTTGCGGGAGGAGTTTGTGGTCGGCGTTGGCGGTATTTGGTGTTTGCGGGCGGCGTTTGCCGGGTGGCGTTTGCGGCTGGCGTTTGCGGGCGGCGTTGGCGGTATTTGGCGTTTGCGGGCGGCGTTTGCAGGCGGAGTTTGCGGTCGGCGTTGGCGGTATTTGGTGTTTGCGGGTGGCGTTTGCGGGCGACGTTTGCGGGCGGCGTTTGCGGGAGGAGTTTGTGGTCGGCGTTGGTTTGGTTGGCGTTCGCGGGCGGCGTTTGCGGGCATGTTTTATTCGTTTGCGGGTGGAGTTGGTGGGCAACAGAAAAAACAACCTTCGGTCCGGTGATGCGCCAAAGCATTGCCCCGTGCACAGGAGACATCAAACATACAAGGCAGAGGACATGGTCTGGTTAATTTCCAGCGTGTTTTGCTGGTCCTTTCCGGACCTCACTCAGCTAAGCGTGGCTTGTTGCTGAGTCCATTTCTATTCCGTGCCTCTGCTTCGTTCCGTTCATTTGCTTCTCTTTCAGCTTCAAAGACCATGCAACCCAACCAAAACATAATATTTATTGAACATGTGTCGAAAATGGTCACAAATTTGACGGTATACCTAAATGCAATGTAGGTACAAGTTCGGGCCGAATGAGTCACAGATCGGATACAAGTCTCAGTTAGCGGGAACCATCGTTCACGTAGCAGCTATCTGACACAGGATATAGATACCCCAGGTACAGTCGTAGCCGTCCCAGTCACCCATATTGACATAGTTGATGTAACCGCACGCCTCCCCACTCCAGTGCGGGTCGTTTCCGAACCAATTGGTGTAGTTATACTGCGATCCGTCGGTCCAGGTCCAGGGACCAGAGTCGGTGGCCCGATGCAGGCCGAGCCAGCCAAAGTCACCATCTATAACTTCTACGGCGATGAACGTATTGAGCTCTAGATCATGGATTGATACCATTTCCGAGCCCGGGAAAAGCGCTGGACAGAAGTTTGACGCGTCACGCCAGGTTGCGCCAAAGTCGGACCTCCAGTAGCACATGTCTCTGTACTGTTTCCATTCAGAAGAGGGGCAGCTGGCGGAGGCGGTGGTGACGACGGCGGCCAGCAGCGTGAGACGCAGAGTCAACGTCATGGTGACTCTGAAGAGGTCAAGACGGGTCATCAAGAGAGCAGAGTTTTAGATCTGCAGTAGACTTGTGATTGATTCTGATTGAATCATTATTTTTGATTGAATCATTCTTATTTTACGTGAATTCATTTCATGAATCGAATTTCCACATCCCTTACTCAATGATTCAATGGAAATCATTGATTGAACTCATTCATACAAAGAAAATAGGGTGATTGAATCATTAACCCGCGCACTGCAGGGGGTTCGCGCCGAACAACGAACTGCAGGGGGGTTGATTTCCGCCCCCCGGTGAGTCTCCAAAACCTACGCATACGCCGAAAGCAGAAAACGGCATTAGATAGCTCTAGGCAAGCCCTTATCCGAAAGTATTTCAGTCTTTTCTTGGATCAGGTCACAATTGAGGTCACCAGGTCACCAAAGGTTCAGAATTTCGAGGTCTTTTAAGGCTCTTTTAGGACTCTTTTCCACGCACACACACACCAATTATTCGGAAACTATGATAGGCTAGCTGTTATCATCAATCTTAGAGAGAGACATCGGAGTGAGGCCATTGGAAATTGCAATCGCATGTATGTTCCTCAAAATTTTGATACTCAGATCATAGGTTTAGGCTCCAGGGAGGTTCATGGGGAAAAAGTCAAGACATACTCGTATTGTTATGCAAAAGCTGGTGTTTTTTCGTGAATAGATGTCCGGAGCGAGAGGAAGATAGGAGTAGATTGATGAGAGCGATTTAGGTTGACACGCCTAAGGGTCGTGGCTTTATTGTCTCACTTAGGATGCAGCTTTGCAAAACATATATACGGTGACCTGGTGGATTCAACTTCAAAAAATTGTACTCTACGGATCAAGGTCATTTGGTGACCAGGTCCTACGGTCATGCCGGTATTTTGCTTATTTTTTCCTGCGGACACCCCATCTTGGAGGGGGGGGGGGCAAACGCGGCCAGACCTAACGAAACACAATTGGTGTGTCAATAATCGGTCTCTATCTCTTGTCTGGATGCACGAGAGTTACTCTTTAGGACACGAAGTCATTGCTAATATAGGAGCCTCCAGCATTACTCAGATGACTTTCGATGGGATGCATGAGTTCACAGTGAACTCAACAATTGCAGGCTTGACCTGGCATATTAATATGGATGAGGGCGGAACAAAATCGCATATCCTCTGAAAGAATTAGCCCTGATCCAATGCATATTTTATGAAAGGGAAACATTGTTTATTTTCCATTCAACTTATTAATCGGTGGAGGTCAGGAAATTGGACTGACATTAGTCACCGTACGAAAAAATCCCGAGATATAAACGAATTTGTAGGTAACTGATATCTCTCATTATGAAAATCCTGCAAGTTTTTCGAATTTCGACCAACACCAACGACTGGTGGCTTTGTGCCACGAACGCAACATTTTTGAAGGTGAGGTCATTGACATGGACTTGTGACCTGACCTGAAGATGACTCAAGTCAAAACTTTATACACAGTGTGGGTAATTGATCGCCCAAGAGGTGTACGAAATTTTGGCGGCGCTGCGCGCCGCCGTTTTCGCGCTACTCCTGAAAACCTGAGGGGGGGCGGACATAACCGCCCTTTGTGCCCCCTTTGCATGTTTTGACACGTCAGGAACGGTTATAATTAGATAAGAACAATTGTTTTTTTTTTGTGGGGGGCGGGACCAAGCATGAACTATATCTAAGTATTGGAATAGCCAGTCTAAAAAGAGGGAATCAAACGAGATAAAACATCATGATTCACTGATCACTTTCAGCACGAGTAATTTCATTTGTGGGGTCATGTAAAACCCTCATTTCCAGAATATATGCACAGTTAAATTTCACTTACGTATTTGCGAATAATTTTGATTAAATCATTCATGAATATTTGCATTGCATGAGATATTCATTTGAATCTTTATGTCACGTACAGCACTGTGTATTTGTTCACGTTAATACGAATATATCCACCAGTGGAAATTGGTTGAGTGGATTGACATCATGATTGAATCGGTTCTTGTTTGACGGTGTCATCATCAAGTTCAGTTCAGTTCAGTTTATTGACGATGAACCATATTCACCGTGGTGGCTTAATGTAGGGTTCATATAAAAACAAGAGCCTGTAACAGTACATTGTAGATTCGCCAGAGGAAGGGTGCGTGAAAAGCACATTACAGAAAAGCAGATGCTACAAAAAAGGGCAGTAATCATCGAAAGAAGACAGGTGCCTGACAATTCAATTCAAGCAGACGCAACTGATATCGCAGCACAAGCTTGCCGTGTCAAGCTCAGCACGACGTGGGTGAGAAGTGGAGATGGCCCGGACGACAGACCAGTTCCCAAGCCGCCGGCAACGACGGTATGGAAAAAAGGTTCCTGTGTGTCAGTGATGTAGATCGGGGAAAGAAGGGAGGCAAGCTCTAAGTGACGCCAGCCGTTGAAGCCCGTGTGACACCTGGGACACACGCGGTACGTTAGGGGATGAACAGGGATTCAATTGAGGTGCTCGGGACGCACGTGGATCGTTTTCAGCATGCTTCTGAAACTGCAATCTTTTTGTTCGAGCGGAGTAAGGTGACAATGCTCGACTCGATATTGTGCCACTCTCAGAGGCCCTCACAGTTCGGCGAAAATTGAATCACGCTTACGAGCCCCGGAGACGACTCTGGCTGCGAAAATACAACCCCTTTGAAATTCTGTTAAGATGGCACGCTGCTGCCCCACCCCAGACTTGAGAGGGCAGGTACAGAATATGAGGGAACACAGTGGTTTTGGATGAGGAGTTTGCGAGCTTCGGGTGTGAGATGGTGTCTTATTTTAAAGAGACAGAAAAGGACGGAGTTGCACTTCTCGGGCACGTCGGAAAAAAACACATTTTGCTCCTCATCATGATTGAATCATTCATTAAAATTTGAATCAATCACAAGTCTGATCCGCAGAGCAGCTGTGTAGGTTCGAGGCAGGAGGTAGGGAAGTTGGTGGCGTTTTTTTTGTCTGTCTCAATTTCAGGACAGATCGAAAAGCAAAAACCAAAAATTAACCCAGCATTGACTGCAAGGGGGCGTTTAACGCCCCTGCCGTTTTTTCGTTATAACTTAAAAACGATTCGTGATAGCAACGCGAAAATTCAAGTATGTTATTCTACACTAATTTTACGTCTTCTATGCGAAAATGAAGCAAATAAGTTAATATTTTTAGATATAGCGAATTTAGTGACGTCACTACACACGGTTTTTACACATAAACCAGCTTAAATTTAGCAGACCGTACAAAGGCAAACATAGGCGGATCCAGAAAGTGTAATTTTGACAGTTTGGGGGGGCAAATCCCAAAAATTATCGCATAATTCTGAAAAGTCATCGGGTTTCGCTTGCTTTTGTATCAATAACTGATTTAAAACAAACTTTCTCTAGTAAAAGTTGCTTGCTAGTTTATACTGACAAATACTTCAGGAAAGGTGTTCAATTTGCGCCTGATCTTTTTGCGCGCTCGGTGTGGTGTGCGAGAGGGGGGGCGATGGCCCCTTTGGCCCCCCTGGATCCGCCCTTGAAGGCAAATATGATAAGCAAAATGCAATCCAAAAACAGATAAAGATTTCAAATGACGAGGGATGCAAAATGGCAATCTCGAATATGACATTTTTTTCGTTTTGGCCCCAAAATTTCATTGTATAAAATGTCTACAAAATAATTTTTAAAAAGATATTACAAAAACGGAATAAATGTCAGAGAACTATATGCAAACAACTAGCATACTCAATTTCAAAATGATATCGTCATTTTTGACTGAGTTATCGCATCTACAGTGCTAGTAACTCATGACGTCATATTTTGAAATTACGTTTTTATTTTTTTGCTTTTATTGACAAGATACAAACAAATAAATGACAGCACTGTATTTCGGAGATAAAACAGCTTTAAAAAATGCCTTTTTGGTTTATATTTATCAATTTAAAATTTGACATTTATTGAACTTACTTTTTTAAAGCCTTTACATGAGTGACCCTCCCTCTATCCAACGCGACAACCGCACCTTAAGTTAACACCACGAAGAGATAAAAAAGAGAAAGTCGCGCCACTCACTCTAGGAAGATATATCAAAATAAAACAGATTCAAGATAGTTATTATATTCCCTTGAGCGTCGGGTTGTTAGTCAAGTACACAGCATATTGATTCTGAAAGCCTATTGAGCCAAAATGTGGTGGGTGGGCATAGTATATTAAAGGGAGTGTGCCTTCTCACATTGGTCATGTGGAGTTGTTGACACTGGTCTGTAGAACCGATTTTTCTGAATTTAGCCATGTTCCCCAGAATTTCCCCAGAATCACTTTAGTTGCTGAGATATTCCAAAGTCGCCAATCACA